>JARJLF010000710.1:0-143684 GCA_029378395.1 Mycena leptocephala | reverse complement strand
AGCTTGCACTGACCTGTTTCGGGGATTCGGGGAGAGGTTAGTTTCGACGACTCGGAGTTCCGAATACCCGATCCGCAAGTGATGTTAAAATCCAGAACACTGCAAGCGAGACGGAGGACGTAAGTAGGATGACGACGCTGTGGCGGTGTATGCACAGCCGCTGATCGCTGCCTACACTTTCTTCAAACTCGACATCCGATATACGACTCTCTGCATTCAAGCGCATCTCTGCGATTTGTTATTTTTACAGCGGCCTCCTTTCGTCTGGCATGACCGCTCCCTCCTGCTTTATGGTCCGAAAGTCTGCGCGTCATGGTAGAGACTGCCGCTTGTCATTTACCTCGGTCTCGACCTCCATTCCAGGCGTGGACGCGACGTCTCGCCGGCTGGGTGTGACATCGGTGCGTTTTCTTTGTCCTTTTGTCGTGTCATACGTACTTACGCGAGTGTACTGCCGCAAAGAGACTCAGCGTCAGAATTCCTCTCGGCGTCGCTCTGCACCCACCTGGCTGAATCAATCTTAGAATTCTAATCCTGCGGATGCCCCTCGGTGCGTTACCTTGCTTCCTCCTCTCCTGCCTGTACCAATCACCCTTCACGTAGAATCCATCGCCCAAGGCCACCGCTACGACGTCTTTGAGAACAGCGAGTGCTAATCTCTGCCTACGTACCTCTAGCCCAGCAGCATCAATCTCCTCTCTGCATCGTACACTGTTATCATGTGTCGACCTCCCCCTCTGCGCCTTCTTCCACCAGCGCACCCAATTCCTCCCGCATTCATGCGTGCTTTGACTACCTCACTGCACCCACCTCCCTCTCGCACTGGCCCTCGCCCCTGCGTTCGTGGATCTCTCTCATCACCTCACGCTCCCGCATCATCCATCGCGGCGTGGAGCTGTGCGGATCCTCTTCATTCGCATCGATCATGCATGCCCTCGCGCGCCTTTGTGGCTTGCTCCCTGCCTCATTCCTGCATGTGGACTCGCAGACGACGGTCAGCTCAGTGTCCTCTGTGCGCTTGCCTTTCTGCGTTCTCCGAGTTCTTTGGGTTCGCGCAGGGGCCGCTTTTTCGTCGGTGGGGCAGCTCGCTGCGTGCACGCCACGCTCCCTCCCCTGTTCTACCTCTTCGCCTCGGTCGGGTGCGCTTACTGTGGAACAAGCACAAGTCGCCTCCTCCTCCTGATGCGCGAGTGGGAGCAGCAGCGAACGCATTCATCCTGTGAAGCAGCTGCGCCGCTACCTCCCCTGCCGCGCGCATCCCCACGCGAACCCTCGTGTCTCGTACGCCTGCGACGGTGGTGGATGGAGATGGAGAGGGCGCAGATGGGGATTGGATGACGAACAGATGCAGGTTGACGAAGACGGAGAAGCGCGCGGACGGGATGGGAATGCAGATGGAGAGGATGCGGGTACGCGTGCACATACATCCCTCCTACACCTTCACCCACTCCTCCTGCCCATCAGCCCTTGCCCTCGTCCCCGCGTCGCCTTCCCCCTTGTCCCTGCCTGAGAGAGCGCCGACCCGGCTTCGACTTGGTGGTACGAGACCCGCTGGCTCAAGCTGTGCCGGTACGCGTACACACTCGAGCACTCGCAGAGATGGAGAAGCGCGGGTGCGGGTACGGGTGCGGGTGCGGTGCGAGACCTCCTTCCCTCACTTCGTCTCTGATCCCCTCCTCCTGTGCAGCCGGGCGCAGTGGATATGTGTTACGCCGGACGTGAATCGGGGCGGCGTGCACGCATGTGCGTATGGGGTTACCCGCCCTCGTACTCGGCCTCGCGCTCGCACGGGTCTCGTGGCGTTCGAGGGCGGGGGTGCCCGTGCATATACTTTTGGGTTGGATGAGCCTCGCACGTGGTGGAGATAGGGATGGGAGAATTCACCGGGTACATTGTGTGCGCTAACCTTTGCCCCCCCTCCCTTGCAGCCCTCCTATTTCTCTCCTCCTCGCTATCTTTCTCTTCAACTCGATCGGGTCCTGTTATCTGCGATTCATGTATCCCATCCCATCCCCATCCATCCACATACACACAGCCATCGCGCTCAACGAGAAGTAGCAAATTCGATATGATATGTCTTTCTTTTTTCGAGTACTGCTCTTTTGCAATCGTTGAAATAAAATTGAACAATCTGCGCTGGCCTCGTCGAAGGTTGGGGAAACAAAAATGAGGAGTTCAGCTTTGGGTGCCCGCGGCAGCACTCGCGGTGGGGTACATAGCTACTGATACTTTCTCTTCTTCCATCCTCTTCTTCTTGTGTCTTCCTGCAGCCATTCTTTCTTGCGCTCTGTCTGAAGCACGGGGTCATTCCACCGGGGTAATTCCGCGTCTGACTCGACTTATTGCTGTTCCCTTCCGAGTTTTGAGACCTCTCATCCGGAATTCCTTCCAGCTCTCTACTACGCGACCTCTCCACTGCTTCTTCCTTGGCCATCTTGGTTTTGGTTTGTACCTCTGAGAGAAGTTCAATACGAAACCAAATCTCCGCTACTAAATCTTGGCTTGAATCAAAGCAAGAAGACCGACGCTTAAATACTTGTTTGCCCGCCATTTCAAGATTTAAGAATCAATAATCCAGAATCTTCACCTTCTTTGGGAGCCGGCTTGGAAATAAAGCTGAAGGTAGTTAATGTAGCGCTGCCATAGCTCTCTTTGACCCCAAATATCTGCTTGTACCCCGGTCGATGCCAAAGCCTGCTAGTGGCTGGATGATTCCTCAAAGTTCGATGTTCAATGTTCCTCGCACTCTCCTAAGTTTCGGAATTGGTCTGCATTTTTTATTTGTAACCCAGTTATGCCGTGTTCCAAGTCTGAATCGGCTACTGCCAGTTTCTCTGAACAATTCATCCTGAGGGCTTGACTCGTAGTTATTTGAACACTGACCTTCTCCGTAACCCTGTCGATTATTTTCATTGTCCTATTCCTATGGACCTCTACGTTCTTTTTTTTTCGGGATCTCCGACTCCGTCTTCGTGCCCTTCATTGAGACTGAATTCTTACGGACCTGCATTCGATTCCTCAGGACTTGAATTGCGAGTTTTTTTGGCCACTTCTGGACTGATCCGACTCTGGATTCGACATGGCTATACATTTCTCCACCGCTCAACCTCGAATTTTATCGCAACTTATAGAGACCTGGGCTGATGGTGGCGGAAGAGGTAGTTGATACCGAGAGAGAAGTTCCGGCAGCCATCTGCCTCCAAGAAATATTGAGTCCCCCGAAAATAAAAACACGGAGTCCTGGATATTGAGTTTGATTGTGCACAAAAGAGGTAGCACCGTACTATCCATTGAATGCAACTCTCAGAACTTACCATTGTGGGCGAGATCGGAAAATGATGCTGCATATCTTCTCCAGGGTTCGATGCGGGAAGTCTCGATCAACCCGTCTAGGAGAGACGTATTACTTATCGGATTAGGACACTGTCCATCGGGTCTCTTTCTGAAGATATCAAGATTAATCAATTTCCAACCGAAGGCACCGATCGCAAAGGGACACCTAAAATAAATTCCGCGTGGACGCTGTTTCTGCTCTGCGTATTCAGGGTCCTGATCCTTGAGAACGGCAAGCAAACAGCGTGAGTGTCGAGAAGCAGAGCCGTCGATGTACATCCACACCTCGAGCCGGCAGACGTCAAATAGTGTCGAATTGGCAAGAGTATTGATACTTCATCATTCATGAGAATGAAATAAATACCTCGTCATTTAAAGTAGAGCGGAATCTTGCGGCCAACCTGGTATGGATTCCATACAGCCAGATTTGGGCCGTTGAAGGATTGATCCAGTAGTCTTCTGGATTGGCAGATTTAGCTTGACGCGATGAAGGATGGTGTAGACGAAATGAAATCGGTATCCATTTTTTTGCCGAGTTCAGCGGGCAGGATTTTTGATAGTAGCCAAGTAGTGTGGAAGGAATAAAGAAATTGGCCGTCCTGTACTGGAGCTGGCGGGGAGCCCGCGATTGCAGAGTTTTGATAGTCGGTGTTGATTTTATTTTTATTGTTATGTAGGACTCCGACGCAAGTTTGGTCATCCGGGTGTGAAAAGAATAGCGAGGACTTGGATACGACGAGTGGTGTAACAGAGGTCGAAGTCCAATCATATCAGAGACGGAGTACGGAAGGCAAAATCCGAGGAGGATGCGGGACCAGCGCCACGATGTACTCAAAGTACAGATAACGAGGCCATCCCTGGAAAATAGACGAACAATTTGATTCCCAAGAGGAACAGTTTCAAGCCCGGCGGCTTGGAGTTGGTTTCGGGGAGACAGGTAATGAGCTTCCTGGCGATAAATGGGTGAGTTATATCCGCTAGTCTCTTCTCGATATCCACAGCACCTAGTGTGTAAAATTTTCTGAATTCGATTCATATGAACTGTTTCTTCTCATTGTTTGAACAGTATCGAAAAATGGTCTTCTTAATTATTTAAATAGGCTGCTTGATACACCTACACAGATCTCCGAGGTTGCTTGGTTTACTTATATTTCAGCTGGGTTGCTTTTGGCGGATCAGTGTCATCATTGAACTGTTTCCTCTCATCAGTTTCTACACTTCTGGTCTTCGTCGGTTCTTCGTTCTCGTCACGCACGTCCCCGAACAGAGTGGACGAGAATGTCGTTATGAGCAGTGTCGAAAATGTCTTCTATAATTTCTATGTAAGTAACTGAATCCAAGAATGTTCAGAAGCCGCGCCATCAGCAAAATCTGATTCACTGTAGTTTACGGTAACATGTAGATAGTCCTCCGTAGTGCTGTGTATTTGCCTATAGTTAATATGTAGTTCTGCGTAGTCCTAGTAGTTTGGCAACTACGGAGCAAATCAGGTTTTGCTGATGGTTGCATTGAACAGTAAGCGCAAGTTAAACCCGGATTTTCACCTTTTTCTTCGTGTTTCTCCGACCAGCCCCTCAGTCCCGCACTGACAACTTCCGGATATTGAAATCAGAACATACTCTACGTGTATCAAGCCATGTATTTAATTTATTTCAAGTACCTCGGGTACGACATGAGCATTTCGAGTTTCTCCGACATGACCCAGAGAGCTCGGGAACTGATTACAGTGAAATGAGAACACGCGCGGTAGTGTGGCGCTATTGAATTTCGGCGCGCCAGACTCAAACGACTCCAGACTCTATCCATTCAATCAATCTTACCTATTCTTGCACAATGAGTGGGGTACACAGCCACTGATACTTTCTCTCCTGCCTCTTCTTCCGTCTTGTGTCTTCCCGCAGCCTACTCTTTCTTGCGCTCCGGCTGAAGCATGGGGTCATTCCACCGCGGGTAATTCCGCGTCCTGACTCGACTTGTTGCTGTTCCCTCACCGAGTCTTGAGACCTCATCATCCACAATTTCTTTCCGGCTCTCTTAGTACGCAACCTCTCCACTACTTCCTTGGCCTATCTTGGTTTTGGTTTGTACCTCTAACCAGAGAAATTCAATACGAAACCAGATTTCCGTTTACTGTAAATCTTGCCTTGAATCAAAGCGAGAAGACCGATGTTTCAAATGCTTGCTTGCGCACCATTTAAAGATTCAAGATTCCAGAATCTTCACCTCCTTTGAGAGGCAGCTTGGGAATACAGTTGAAGTTAAAATTGTAGTTGTAGCGCTTAGACTGCCATCACTCTTTTGACCCCAAATATCCGCTTTGTACCCCGGCCGACGCCCAAGCCCGGACGATTCCTCAATGTTCAATGTTCGATGTTCCTCGGTGTCGCACTCTCCTGGGTTTCGAAATTGCTCCGCATTTTTCTTTTTTTTGTGTAAACGGCTTCAAGTTCGGCCGGCGTGTGTGCAGTCATGTCGCGTTCAAGTCGGAATCGGTTGCTGCCAATCTCATCCTGCGGGCTTGAGTCGTAGTTATTTGAACACTGTCATTCTTAACCCTGTTGATTATTCTCATTGCCATATTCCTATGGACTTCTATGTTCTTTTTTTCGGGATCTCCGTCTCCGTCTTCGTGCCCTTCATTGAGACTGAATCCTTATAGACCTGCATTCGATTCCTCAGGACTTGAAATGCGAGTTTTTTCGGCCACTCCTGACCTGCACTGATCGTCTATTTTCCGACTCTGGCTTCGACATGGCTATGCATTTCTACACCGCTCAACCTCGAATTTTATCACAACTTACAGAGATCTGGGCTATTTTGATGGTGGCGGAAAAGGTAGTTGATACTGAGAGGAGAATTTTCTACAGGCATCTGCCTCCAAGAAATATTGAATCCCCCGAAAATAAAAACATGGACTCCTGGATATTAGGTTTGATCATGAGTTCTGTGCAAGCACTGTACCATCGGTTACTAAATGTTTATAGATTTGATGACGAGGCCCCTAGAATAATCGCCTGCGGTTGAACTGCCGTCTAGATGTATCTGATCCGGCCGTCGGGTTCATTGAATGCAACTCTCAGAGAACTTACCATTGTGGGCGAGATCGGAAAATGATGCTGCATATCTTCTCCAGGGTTCGATGCGGTAAGTCTCGATCAACCCGTCTAGGAGAGACGTATTACTTATCGGATTCGGACACTGTCCATCGGGTCTCTTTCTGAAGATATCAAGATTAATCAATTTCCAACCGAAGGCACTGATCGCAAAGGGACACCTAAAATAAATTCCGCGTGGACGCTGTTTCTGCTCTGCGTATTCAGGGTCCTGATCCTTGAGAACGGCAAGGAAACAGCGTAAGTGTCGAGAAGCAGAGCCGTCGATGTACATCCACACCTCGAGCCGGCAGACGTCAAATAGTGTCGAATTGGCAAGAGTATTGATACTTCATCATTCATGAGAATGAAATAAATACCTCGTCCTTTAAAGTAGAGCGGAATCTTGCGGCCCAACTGGTATGGATTCCATACAGCCAGATTTGGGCCGTTGAAGGATTGATCCAGTAGTCTTCTGGATTGGCAGATTTAGCTTGACGCGATGAAGGATGGTGTAGACGCAAGGAAATCAGTATCCGTAGAGTTTTTTGCCGAGTTCAGCGGGCAGGATTTTTGATAGTAGCCAAGTAGTGTGGGATAAGTAAAGAAATTAACCGTCCTGTACTGGAGTTGGCGGGGAGCCCGCGATTGCAGAGTTTTGATAGTCGTGCGGATGGTGTTGATTTTATTCTTATTGTTATGTAGGACTTTGACGCAAGTTTGGTCATCCGGGTGTGAAAAGAATAGCAGGACTTGAATACGACGAATGGTGTAACAGAGGTCGAAGTCCAATCATATCAGACACGGAGTACGGAAGGCAAAATCCGGAGGATGCGGGACCAGCGCCACGCTGTACTCAAAGTACGGATAACGAGGCCATCCCTGGAAAATAGACGAGCAATTTTGATTCCCAAGAGGAACAGTTTCAGACCCGGCGGCTTGGAGTTGGTTTCGGGAAGACAGGTACTGAGCCTCCCGGCGACAAAGGGTGAGTTATAACTGCTAGTCTCTTGATATCTACAGCACCTAGTGTGTGAATTTTTTTCTCTGAATTCGACTACATATGAACTGTTTACTCTCATCATTTTCTATACTTCTGGTAACGGCGGTTCTTCGTTGTCGTCGCACGTCCCCGAACAGAGTGGACTTGCAATACGAGAATCTCGTTATGATGTTTGAGCAGCGGTCTTCTGAATTATTTTAATAGGCTGCTTGATACACATACACAGATCTCCGAGGTTGCTTGGTTTACTTATATTTCAGCTAGTCTCTTATAAACAGACGCTACAACAATATTATGCTCGTACCTCGCATGTTGTATATTTCAGCTGGGTTGCTTTTGTCGGATCAGTGTCATCATCGAACTGTTTCCTCTCATCATTTTCTATACTTCTGGCCTTCGTCAATTCTTCGTTCTCGTCGCGCACGTCCCCGAACAGAGTGGACGAGAATACCGTTATGAGCAGCGTCGAAAATGGTCTTCTATAATTTCTATGTAGATAACTGAATCCAAGAATGTTCAAGAATCACACCATCAGCAAAACCTGATCACTGTAGTTTATGGCACAGCGGAGGCCGAAGGATTTTTGGGACCAAAACATGGCATCCAAACATGTCTTCCTGTTTGGGAATATTTTTCACGCGTGATGTAAAATCAACCCTCAAAGATTCCTTCTTGGGCCTATTTTCTACACCAAATTAGACCCCGAACATGCGGTCTATTTGCGTCTTAAAAATACCACCATAAATGGATTGTTTTTGACAAGAGGTTTCGACACTGAAACAGGGAGAGAACAAAGCAACTTTCCCTGTTTGGGTCCCAAACTAAGGTCTTTTCTTGCATGAAAAACGCCACCAAAAATAATGTATATTTCTGCTCATGAAGAGGCATTATTTTAAGAGTACAAAAAGAGGATGGAAAATCCATCGGTTTCAGCTCATGTTCCAAGGTGGCCAAAAAACCGGCCAAAGGGAGAGACATGTTTGGATGTCATGTTTTTGGTCCAAAAATCCTTCGGCCACCGCAGTGTGTGGTAACATGTAGATAGTCCTCCGTAATGCTGTGTATTTGCCTATAGTTAATAGACAGGTTGCGCAGCAACCACCAAGCCAGCTAGTGGCTGATTTGCTGTGCGCAAATGGTGGCTGGTGGCTCGAATGGCTAAATTCATGACACATTTTCTTTTGTTCAATTGACTTGTTTTGGGATGCAACTGAGCATTCGAAAGTACACGGTCACTCCACACCTCCAGCTGGCTGAGGAAAGGCGAAAAAATTCTCATTTGAGTGGAAATTACGCTGGGTGAGCGTTCAGAGTGGTTGCCGAGGCAGAAATGTATGGTTACCTTTATTAATCCACCTTTCAGAGTCATTCGCTTCCTGGGATTCAACCTTTTACTGAGCCACCAGCCACCGTTTGCGCACACAGAATGAGCCACCAGCTGGCTCGGTGGCTGCTGCGCAATCAGTCTAATATGTAGTTCTTCGTGGTCCTAGTGGTTTGGCAACTACGGAGCAAAATCAGGTTTTGCTGATGGTTGCATTGACAGCAAGCGCCAGTTAAACCCCAATTTTCACCCATTTCTTCGTGTTTCTCCGACCAGCCCCTCAGTCCCGCACTGACAACTTCCGGATGTTGAAATTAGAACATACTCTATGTGTATCAGGCCACGTATTTAATTAATTTTAAGTACCCTCAGGTGCGACATGAGCATTTCGCGTTTCTCCGACACGACCCAGAGAACTCGGGAACTGATGACAGTGAGAGCGCCGCGGTAGTGTGGCGCTATTGAATTTCGGCGCGCCAGACTCAAACGACTCCAGGCTCTGTTCATTCAATCAATCTTATTTTTTGCGGCGTGCGCCCAATTTTTTTTTCGTTGACGCTTAACTACTTACTTAAAATCACAAACCAGCGGTTCAGAGCTACACGTGCACGTGACCCAACGCGTCCAAAAGCCTCCACTAACAGGGACAAATAGCCCTTCAACTTTCCCACTTCCTCAACATTCACAAGTCGAATTCACTCGCGCCAAGTCCAGCCCAAGAAACACTTCGCATGAACTCAAAATCACTCAAACGTACTTCCAACTCAAAAACACGTACTTGGAACCGAGGATCCGAGAACGACTCAGATAATCACACAAAAGATGTATGAATGTTCTTCGTTCCAGTATAACTACATAGATGAATGAATACACAAGGTCAGAGTCAGGGTGGTATAGTGGGATGTCTATGTACGAGTGGTGCTAAAGATACAGTTGGGAGGTAGGTAGGTGGTAGTGGTGGAGGGGGAGAGTCATGTACAAAACCGGAAGGATGTATGTGAGTTTTTTTCGTACGGGGATGGGGAAAGGGGCAGGAGCGAGGAAGGGAAAAAGAGAAGATCAGACAATGTCGGCGGCGTCCCGCACCGATGCAGGCCGCGTGCGTGCGGGCTCCGGCAGCATTAGCGTCAGCGTCGTGGTGGGACGGGGATATGCACGCTTGCGCAATGTAGGGAGGAGACTGCGATCTCTGCCTCCTCCTTCCCTTCCTCCTTCTCACCGTGGACGCTCGACACCGAGGAAGCAGAGTCCGAGGAAGGAGAAGAGGAATAATCACTCACCTTATGATCCGGCAAGATCCCGCTCACGTCTCCCAGCGTCAGCTTCTCCACACCCGTGCCCTCATTATACTCGCCCAAAGCCACGTCTTCTCGGCGTCGTACTCGAGCGTTGAGATCCCGCCGTAAGACGCGGACATATTGGGGAAAGAGTCGAACGATTCCCGCTTTTGGGTGGTTTCTTTGCGGATGAAGACGGGGAGGGTAGCTCCACGCGAGGAAGAGGGGAAATTTGGATGTTGCGCTAAAAGAGGGGAGATGAGCATGAATGGAAAGGAAAGAAGAAGGCAAACACACCCAGTCGAACCGAGCCCCGACGCCGAGCCCGCACTCGTATACCCAACACGCCTGGCAACGGAGTAGAAAGCCCCCCGAGAATTCTTAACTGCCTCGTCCGCAAACCCAAAATACGCGAACAACAGCAGTGCGCACGCCACCGCCCACCTCAGCATCTCGACGCTCGCCGCGCTATACGGGTCCGCGCGCCAATAGATCCCGGGCACTTGCACCACCTGCGAGAAATTACTGTGCGTGTCCGCCCAGGAGATCCACGGGCTCAGGCCGGTGATAGCGACGTTTGGGTAGAGGACGAAGGAGGCAAGGGGGACGGTGAGGAGGACGTCGGTGGCGGCAAGGGCCATGAGGCGGAGGTGCCTGTTTAGGTTGAGGTTGGCATGGGCGGAGGCGGAGAGGAGGAGGCGGAATTGGGAGCGGGAGCGGTAGAAGGTTTTATGCTGAGAACTAGGGGCATAGTCAGGTTAGCGCGCACTGAATAAGGGGAGGGTGAGAAGGGTGATGCACCACAGTAGACGGCGGAGACGTCAATGAGGATGGGAGGGAGGTGGAAGAGGATCACGGCGAGGGGGTCTCGTAGGTCTCGCCGAGGCAGCCGATGTCCTCGAAGATGTTGTAGCGGTGGCCTTGGACAATGTATTCTGCGTGGGCGTCGAGTTCAGGATTAGGATTAGAAGGAGAGCGGTAAAGAGACGCACGCAAAGGGATCTGCAGAGGAGGGATGCCGAGGCCGATGGCGAGGTCGATGAGGATCACGCGGTGCTTCTCAGCGTAGGTCTTGGTGACGGTGCGCACGGACGAGCTGGTAGAGCTGCCTTCACAAGTCATGTTTCCAGAGTCCCGCGACAGAGAGAAGCCGTTGACAAAAAGAGTGCGTGCGGGAGGAAGCAAAAGACGTAGCTGTGGCGGTGCGCGCACAGCCGCTGATCGCCGGCTTCTCTCAATCCTCTCAACTTTGCTTCTGTTCGATCGTCGGTGCGCGACTGGATGGGTTTGACTGAGTCTACGTCATTCCGATTTTTCTCCCCTCTCGGATAACCACCTCCTACTTCAATGAATTGGTGATTTGCGGCTCGCCACTGTGGGATAGGCCCATTAGCCCGACGTAGCATCTCGCCGTCCTTTGTCGTTCTCCGTGACCATCGTTCCAAGCGTGGAACCCTTGGATGTCACGGTAGCTCTTCACGATATAAACTGCGCACCCCATTCAATTGGTTTCGAACGTTCGTTGACTCGCTGGGTGTGGAAGGATCTTGCCAATCTTTGTGCGTCTCTCTGTGTCTTTCTCCTGACTTTGGAGGCGTACTTACGAATCCGCCACAGCAACGACGCGCATCCTCATCATCGCCGCGGTGTCGCTGTGCATCAACTGCGTGGACTTTACAAGATGTTGTGCAGCGCAGTTTTTCTAAGCCCAAGAAAGAGCGCCGATCTCGCCGGTCCGGCTCCGAGTCGGAATCACTCTCATCCGGATGTAATCCCATGCGTTCTTTCTCCCCTCTTTCCATAGTGCTAACCGGCTTGCTGTAGCTCCACGGGTACGATGGCGCTTTACAACCTCCAACGTCGTTCCATTGCACCTCAACTCCCGCTACCCCACTAAACACCCCATGAACCGCATCTCCGCATTCTCCGTCCTCTACACCGCGTCAGTGCACCCAATTCTAAACTCCGCTCCTCCTGCTCCCGACATACACACCGCTGGTCGCCCCGAATACCTATTGTGCTCGATGGAGCTCATCCTCGACGTCCTCAAGACGTCTACCTCCCCGCGTCGTCCTCCTCCGGTGTCTATCGCGCAGATCTCATCGGCCTATCGATACACCTCAAGTCCATGCGCTCTTCTGATATTCGCGTAGACAACTCCCCGCGCTCTTCCGCCCGTGGAAAGACACACGCAGAGTCGTTTTTGAGCTACGGCCGTCCTCTGCTGCGCGCTCGGGTTCCAGCTTCTTGGGTGGTCGGTGCGCTTCCGTATTGCGCTTTAGGCGCTGAGGGAGGCGCTGGGTGAGCGCATGTCCCCGCGCTCTGGTGTCGTTGGTTTCGGGTTTCTGGGCCGCACCCTGCACCGGCGCCCAGCACCTTCTCCACCTTCTCCACCAACATCCGACCCGCTTCGCTCGCGGACAGCCGCAGCGGCTCCTTCCTCCCTCACAGACTAAACGATTGCGCTTCGCAGAATACCACCACAGGGACGGCACGCACTCGTGCATATTGCGCTCCTGTCGCCAAAGGTGAATGGACGTGGAGAATGCGCGCGCAGATGGAGATGGCGATGGGGTGCGCAGGTATCTTCATATCGATGGTGAAGGCGGGGATGGACGTCAATAGGGATCGAGGTGCAGAACGAGGTGGAGATGGAGGTGGAGGTGGAGACGGAGATGGAGGCGCGCGTCGACGAAGATGAAGGGGAAGGTGCTGCGCGTGCAGCTGGAGATGGAGATAGAGGAGGTCTACAGCGACTGGCACTCGCTCGTCGGGTCGACGTCGATAGAGGCACGCCTATCGATGGAGATGGCGCGCACATTGGATATAGAGCCGAAGCACGGGTGCGGGTGCGCGTTCATCCTCCCCACCCCCCGCGCTGTCCTCGTCCCCGTCCCTCCCCCGCAGCCGGCTTTTGCTTCCCCGTCTCCCTCTCTACTCTCCACTCACTCACACCCTCCTCGAGCGCGAGCTTCGTGCTGCCGCGAGACGTGTACGTGTCTGTAAGGGATATCGAGGCGATGCATGGGCGGGGGCGTATACGGTGCGCGCGCTTCGGTTCCTCAGCATGCGCATTCGCATTTTTCGGAGAGTGCCGTGTATACGGATAGCGGGGGCAAGCCTATTCAGTGCACCCTCTCGCGTGAGCGGGGTATGCGTACATAGGAGCGGGCATGTCATACGAGTGTGCGACGTACCCTCCTCCCTGTGCTATCCTCCGCGTCGTTGCCTTCTAGGTACTCGTCTTTCCGAGGGGCTACGACCCGCGTGGTTCCTACATGCTGACGCGAAAAGGGCAGTATGCGCAGGCGCAGGAGCGAGGGGGCGTCTTCACCGTGCCTATCTAGCCTCTCTCCTGTCTCTTCCTTTCACCGTTCTTTCCATCTTTCTCGCTGTCTCCTCTCCGAGATGAGCTGTGTGTTTCTGTGATTGAGGCACGATATATTATCGCCTCCATCCTTCCCTACTTATTTATGCTCCCATATACACTTCCATGCACCTACCTCACTACATTTTGATGGCCCCTCGGCCAACTTGACCGAGGTCGGCTGAGGTTGGCCGAGGTCGGCCGAGGGGCTAGAGCGGGTTGGTCGAGGTTGGCCGAGGGGTTCGACCAACCCGGTCGAGGCCACTCGGCCAACCTCGGCCAACCTCAGCCGACCTCGGGTCAAGTTGGCCGAGGAGCCATCAAAATGTAGTGCCTCACCACAGCGATGTCTGCATCGTGGCTCCCGATGCGCCGTTGGTAGAATCTGGAAGAATATACGTACCCTCCTTGCGTGCTTAGTTCAAGTTTATCCTCAATCGATGATAAAATTGATAACACCCGGCCCTGGCTTCCACTCGACACTGAATGGATTGAAGAATATCACAAAGGATGCCAAGCCGAGCGGGAGAGTACACAGTTACTGATCCTTTCTCTTCTGCGTCTAGTCTCCCCTTCTCCTGTCTTGTGGCTTCCCGCATCAGCTCATTCTTTTGTGTGTTCCTTCGGAACGCGGAGTTCATTTAGACTTGCTGTATTTGATTCGACCTCTGTGGGCAAGTAATATTGCTTGCTGTTCCTTTCTTCCGGCAGCCCAGCTCTCTGTGCGCATGTCCTTCGTTCGCTGACTACTCTCCTCTGAGACGAAGAAATATCTCCGAGTTCTTGTCAAACTATATCAGTACGGGAAGAAAAACGATGGCTGTTTGGACAGGCCGATGTTCGAACTCGAACCTCGAGACTCTACGCAAGCTTCTGGAATCTTAGGCCCCGATTCAGCGTGAAGATTTTAAAATCCCTGAAACAGCTTTTAAAGAAAAATCCGCCGTGTTTCATGTTCGGCTCTCGAGAACACTTCCAAATTCTTCTCCTTCCTAGGTATCTGTAGCTCGGAATAACTTGAATTTTAGTATCTCTTTTCGAGTTCGCATTTGCGGAATCAGCAGGTTGAGATTCTACCAAATAATCGGCACCTCGTCTCATCCCGCGTGCATTATTACCTGGCTCGAACTTGGCTGTGTGCTGCGGGATCAAATCCAGTAAAACCTGGTTGGAATGTGCCGCTGGATTACTGTCAAACAATGAGGGTTGTGTTTTTCCTGCTCATGTCTGTACCACCTGCAAATGCAGAAACCTATGCGTACACCGATGGATATTTTCATCCTGTCGAATTTCGCAGTATGACCTTAAACAGGAGACACTCCGGACGGAAGAAGCATTATGACGGAATTATTTAATTCTTTCCCATACTACGCTTCTCAGAAAACACAAAATTAGAGGGCTGTAAAGTAGCCAACAGATTCAGCAAGTTGCGGGGGAAGACTAAGGAAATATAGTTGCTGGTTCTTTCTCCACTCGAAAATCTTTCTGGCTGTGCCGCAGGGCAACACGTTAGTTGTCCTACAGCCACGCAGTGCACTCCTGCTGAAGATTTAATTGGGCTTGACAGTTGCTTGACAGCTGTTGAACTATGTGACCTGTCTATTGCTATCCATCATGCAAACCGATATTAAAAGACGCGGTCAAATAAGCGCCGTTTTTAGTGCGGAGCTCGGTAGCAATAGAGCACTGCCATACAACGGCTTCCAGCGCGTGACGTGTCCTGCTCTCTTCTGCTTCCCCCATGCCACTCTTCACCTCTGCCTCTGGGTTCCAAATCAATGGCGGGACTTTCATTGACAATACAGGGGACATGACTATCATCCATACTGCACAACCTATACCAGAGCAAAACATCAGTTCACTAGAGCTTGTGACGGAAGGCCCGAGTCATGAGTTATGGGGGGTAGAAAGGAATGACCGAGGAGGAGGAGCTGCGAGGATGCTGCCATATGGTATGTTACATGCCCAGTGATCAACAGGATCTGATGAAGCCGAAAAGATGTCTCTCAGCGCCCGCAGATTTTGAATCGTACACGGAGCTCATCCCTCCATGTTCCCAATGCAGACCCTCGGGCTACCTTGGTTTCACCTCGTCCATCTTTCTCGAACCCTGGACCATCTACATTTCCACCGCAGGAGCACGAATTCAATTCTCAACACTTCTTGGAGTCAGTCAGCACCACACACAGTTCACAAGATTTCACAGCTGGACATCACAAACTATTTCATGATTCAATGAATTCTATGGGTTCTGAACATCCCTTGTCCAGCTTTGCACCCGTCACAGGCACTCCAGGAGGTTTCAGCCAGATTTCATCCTCTGATAACCCATTTGGGTTGACATTGACTGGGCATGTTCCAAATTCACTCTTTGCCGCCCAGATATTTTCAGAAGAAATGCAACCTCAATTTAGACCATCTCTTCATCTTCCAACCATGATGGATGCATCTAACTTGGGGCTTATGACAGGACCATTCCATGAACCTGCACCACCAGTCATAGGTTCTGTTGCTGAGACCAATCACCAACCTTGGGATGCCCAACTGCAGGAGCAGAGAGTAATTAATGGCGGGACATTCATTGGTGGAAATTTTAATTACAATCATACAACTGTGGTGCCACCCAGTGAGATTCTCATTTCAATAGTGTGACTCTATTTTTACCTGGGCTTTTGCAGTTATCTCTGCAGATCAAACTGCTCGACAAACTAACAATTGCCCACTACCATCGAGAATTTTCCATGGCAGACAGGCAATCCTTGACAAGATGCATGAATTTTTCAACCAAGACATTGGCAAGCAACATATTTATGTTCTGCATGGGCTGGGTGGTGCTGGGAAGACACAGATTGGGCTGAAATTTGTCAATAACTCTTCACAGTAAGTTGGATTTTGCCAAATAAATACCCATATTGATCATCATGGGTTTAGCTTCACAGAAAGGTTTTTCCTTGATGGCAGCAGCGCGGAAACCATTGATACTGGGTTAAAGAACATTGTGTCCATGAAAAATGTTGGCAGCTCTTCACAAGATGCATTGAGGTGGCTTGCTAATAAAGAAGAAGACTGGCTAGTGTTCTACGACAACACTGATGACCCCAAGCTCAACCTGAATAGTTTTCTGCCTCAGTGCACTCACGGAAATATTATCATCACAACTCGTAACCCTGGGCTCTGTGTCTATGCTGGAGCAAACTCTGCTGTGTCTGATATGGAGAAGATAGATGCTGTGGAATTGTTACTCAAAAGTGCTGCTCAAGAGAGTTCATTAGCCACCGAAAGAATTGCGGCTGAGATTGTGAAGGTGAGTTGGGGTTCATTTTTTGCTATTTCATTGAAGGTGATGTTTCGAAGGAATTGTGCTACCTTCCTCTGGCCATTGTACAGGCTGGAGCATTCATCTCACAATCTGGAGCCCTGGACAATTATTTGGACATCTACATGAAGAACCGAGCCCAACTGCTGAGTGAAAAACCAGCCCAAAGTCATGATAACTATGAATGGACAGTGTACACAACATGGCAAATGAGCTTTGACCAGCTCAGCCAGCCAGCTGCAATGTTCTTGCAGCTTTGTTCATTTCTCCATTGGGATGGAATCACAGAGGAGATTTTCAGCAGGGCTGCAACATACACATTTCCATCTTCTGGTCCATCCAGAGAAGCACTGCAAAAACCACTGGAGTTCCTTGCACAGTTCACAGAGCCTGCAGGTGAATGGGACACCCTTCGCTTCCTGAAAGTGACAAATGAAATCAAGGCCTATTCTCTAATGAGCTTTGATCCAGAGAGAAAAATGTATTCAATTCATCCACTGGTGCATAGTTGGAGTAAAACAACAATCACAGACCAACAGCCATGTCATTCAATCATGGCAGCCATAATGGGCATGTCCATTGAGAGAATCCCCAATGACCATCAGCAACTTGCTAGCCTGAGATTACTTTCCCACATTAACTCCCTGAGGCATATTAAACAGGTTCTGATGGTGGATTTTGGTTCACATTATGGAATCATATATTATCATGCAGGACAGTATGAGGAAGCCAGAGGACTTTATCTTGGCCACCTAGCAAAGCAAAAACAGGTTCTTGGTGATGCCCATCTAGACACTCTTCGAGCTATGGGGAATCTGGCATTAATATACAACTGTCTAGGTGAATTCCACAAGGCTGAAGAGCTGGAAGTTGTAGTGCTGGAGAAGCGAAAACAGGTTCTTGGTGATGACCATCCAGACACTCTTCTAGCCATGGGTAATCTGGCTACAACATACAACTGTCTAGGCAAATTCCACAAGGCACAGAGCTTGAAGTTGTTGTGCTACAGAAACGAAAACAGGCTTTTGGTGATGGTCATCTGGACACTCTGTGGACTATGGGTAGCCTGGCCTCAACATATCACAGTCTAGGTGATTTCCACAGGGCACAAGAGCTTGAAGCTGTTGTGTTGGAGAAGCGAAAACAAGTTCTTGGTGATGACCATCTCGACACTCTTCGAGCTATGGGGAATCTGGCATTAACATACAACCATCGAGGTGAATTCCACAAGGCAGAGGAGCTTGAAGTTGTGGTGTTAGCAAAGCGAAAACAGGTTCTTGGTGATGGCCATCCAGACACTCTTCGAGCTATGGGAAATTTGGGATCAACATACAACCATCTAGACAAATACCAGCAGGCAGAGGAGCTTGAAGTTGTAGTGCTGGAGAAGCGGAAACAGGTTCTTGGTGATGACCATCCAGACACTCTTCAAGCTATGGGTAATCTGGGAGGAACATACAACTATCTAGGCAAATTCCAGCAGGCAGAGGAGCTTGAAATTGTAGTGCTAGAGAAGCGAAAGCATTTTCTTGGTGATGACCATCCAGACACTCTTCGAGCTATGGGGAATCTGGCATTAACATACAACCGTCGAGGTGAATTTCACAAGGCAGAGGACCTTGAAGTTGTTGTGTTGGCAAAGCGAAAACAGGTTCTCGGTGATGGCCACCCAGACACTCTTCGAGCTATGGGGAATCTGGCTTCAACATACTGGCACCTAAGCAAGTTCCACAAGGCAGAAGCGCTTGAAGTTGTAGTGCTAGAGAAGCGAAAACAGGTTCTTGGTGATGACCATCCACACACTCTTCAGGCTATGGGGAATCTGGCATCAACATATGGCAGTCTGGGTGAGTTCAACAAGGCAGAAGAGCTTCAAGGTCTAGTGCTGGAGAAGCGAAAACAGGTTTTGGGGGATGACCATCCAGACACTCTTTGGGCTATGAGTAATCTGGGATCTACGTACCACCAGCTAGATGAGTTCCAGAAGGCAGAAGCACTTCAAATTGTTGTGCTAGAGAAGAGGAAGAAGTTGCTGGGTGACAATCATCCACACACCTTGCAGACTATGCAAAATCTAGCATCAACATACCGTTGTCTTGGCAAACTGTCCGAGGCTGAGGAGCTTAATAATTCGATCACAATAGCAAGGAAGCACAGGGACAAATAAAAAATCAGCTGGCTCAGCTCCAGGAGCATTGGAGGACTTGAGTCAATCAGAGTGTTTTGTATGTATCTTTGCTTTTGTACTACATACTTAATAAATGAATCCGAAAATTGGAAAAGAGAAATCCTAATTGGTTGGTGCAGTACCTTGATATGCTCTGATACATCCCCGAAGTATCATAGAAGCACCAGTCATTACTTATGCGGAGGAAGAAAAAAGACACAAACAGTTTGACCGCAGAGTCATAACAGTGAGCTAAATCGTGAGGCAATCAAAATTTAGAGGATCCGGGGAATTCCGTTTACCTGCAAACATGGACTTAAACCGTGTGTAAGGGTAGATAGCATCCCAGACGAAAAAACTCTCGAGAGCTAAGGACATCGGACTTGAGTTTTCCTCGGATGAATAAATCGGGAAGATAACAGCACACCATGGACTGGATAAAGACCGGCAGCTGAGGGTGCACGAACCTGGGCGGAAATTCTCGAGAAACTCTCACTGAAGCTGTGAGGAAGGAAGATATTGGGGCAATTGGTGTATGAGGTTTGGACAATGAGAAATGAAATTCGACCAACTCCATGTTGATGTGTTGACTCTCGTCGGGAGTAGAGGGTTCGAGATTGAAGGAGTGAAGTGCCTCTAGCCAGTTAGCCAGAGCTGAATGAATTTCGTCTGAAAGCATACTGTAACATACTTACTGTATGTCGCAAGGTAGGCCTCTGTGGCGAAACTTTTCCCCTGACTGTAAAGGTGCGGGACCGACACTGCAGGTTGGAAGGGGCTGAAGGAACATTTATAATATGTACATTAGGATCTCTCAGGTCCGGAGTTGGAGCTCTCGGGTGCGGAGTAAAATAGCACTGGTATACATGCTTCGTCGGTGCGTAGGCATCAAAACAGAGAAAGCAAGGCCAACGAAAATTCGCTTTCTCAGGGAAATGGAACTTGAATTCAGCTCGCATGCAGTTCAGTGAATAGGGCTGGATACTTGGTTCAGGGCGGGTAGCGAGGAGAGCCATTTTTCACTGTCCATAACCAAATTATTAATGGAGTATACTGAAGAGGAACCTGGAATTGATATTAATTCGGTGTAGGCGTTGTTAAATTCCGGTTAACAGCGTTGATATTTATATTTCTGAGAAAAGCAAGGAAATCACGCTCAAATGTCTCGGTGCGAGAAGCATGGACATGTTACCGTAGATTTGGGCTTTGACTAACACTATCCGTGTCTCCAACTGCGTAGAATCCGGAGCCTGAAGGGTCTTTCAGAAGAGCAAAATAATTCGGCATTCAGGTACTAGGCCGGGATTCGAGCTCGTGGATCCGCATGAGCAACAGTCAATAAGTTATCATAGCGTGCATTCCACTTGATCGGGCCATTGAGAGAGACAGGCATTCGGTTCGGGCCTCTGAATTCGCTTTATCTGGCACGCTCTGAAAGAGGTGATTACAAAGGATGGCCTAAAGTCCAGTTTCATAAGTCGGCGCACTCTGAATAAGATCAAGCAGTGCGCAGGCAAGAGAGAAAAATCCCAACAGCAGAACCATGAATTTAGTAAGCCCTTCTCGGACCCGCGGGTTGGCGAGGAACACGCGATTGCAGAGCTATAATGGCTCACATAAACTGCATGTACCAACATTCGGCAAGGCAGATCAATTTGAGCGCTCATCTGGGACAGTAATTGCGAGAACTCCATCAGGCGTGTAGAAGACATAAAATCATACAAGAGCCCGGGGTGCGGGTGAAAGAATCGAGGAGCACGCAGGGTTAATAGATCATTACTGAGACTCCTCAAAGGATAGATGAATGCCGCAGCACAGAGAGCAAGGGCATCCAGGACAAGAATATAAGCAAAAATGCAATGTAAATCAGAGTTAGCAGGCACTGAAGGACAACAAGTCTGAGTCCAACGGTAGAAGACAACAATGTGGTTCACGGCTACCGTTGACCTGTCACGAGGATTCGGGGCAAGGTTAGTTCCGAAGAGTTCCGAATATCCGATCTACAAGCGATGCTAAACCTGCGCTGTGGTAGGGTCGGAAGGCTGCCATGCGGAAATTGGTATTTATCTATCCTCCATTCTTATTTTACGTTTATCCCTATTTTACGTTACATCATCTGTTTGTACCGTAAACAGGACCCACCGTGCAATTTTACGATCATACCACCATCCTCGCGACCAGTGCAGGGCAAGCGCCCAGAGGTAGCATCGGAGCACCTCGACCCCTCCTCTCAGAAAGTCGCCAGTGGCTATTTAGCCACCAGATCTCCCAAATTACGCCTCACGACCTCACCCTCTTCTCCTCTCATTTTCGCACCTCTGTACTCTCGTATCTTCGCATTTCCATACTCAACGGCTCAAGACATCGTTCCACATTCTTATTCCAAATTCTACTCTACGCTTTCACGGATCACTGACCCTATTCAAGAACCTACGTCTCGATTCCCCCTCTTCCACACGCCAAAATACAGACCAGATTTTCGTAAAACCAAGAAGCTAGAATCCAAGAATCGGGTTTTTTTGAACGTTGCAAGAGAATTGCAGCGAGATGAAGGATGTAAGTAGGATGACGACGCTGTGGCAGTGTATGTACAGCCGCTGATCGCTCGCTTCTGCTTTCTTCAAACTCGACATCGCCGTTGGAAGGCTCTCTGGACTCAAGCATGTCTCTGCGATTGGTTATCGTTGCAAGACCATTGCAAATACGAAACTCATCGCCGACATCGCTGTCGCAATCCCCGCCGCGTCCTTGTGTCTCAGCCGCAGACTGTAGGATCACGTAGTAAAGATGATGATTGCGTCCATCATCAGCAAAACAGAACGTGTCTGGTTGATCTGGCACCAGACCAACCAAACACGTCATGTCGCCAGAATTGCATCTGGCCGCATAATGACACGCCTAACGCCATAACCAGTTATGGCGCCAGAAGTTCCCCAGAACGTTACTTCTGACAAAGCTCGGAGTAAGAATCTAGATCGTAATTGATTCATAAACATAGAAAACATGCTATATTCACAATGAAAAGTAGCTACACATGAAGATCTGTCCTCCCGTGGCAATACGACTCGTGACGCTATCTGCCGAGGCCACTTTCGACGTGGCCACGTCGTAGTCGTGCATGCCCAGCTGTTCTTGACAGCGACGCCCGTGCGCTACCAAGTCGATCAAAGGTTGTAATGAATGATCAGTAAACGAGGCGTAGAAACGAAACAAGCAAAGTGAGTTAACTGACACACCTCGAACCTAGCCGACCATAATGCCCACATGAAAGTAACGGTACCCTGCCGAAGATGCTCCAGATTCAAGGACGGGAGAGATACATGGAAAGCTTGAGAAATATGATCGAGAAATGATGTAGAGATCTTGTGCCGACTTGCAGTGAATGGCGAATCTGGAGTGTGAGGATCATGTACATACTTGAAACCAGAAGGGGTTTAATGCTTGATGACTTGAGGGCCTGAGATTCGAGGACTTGAAGGCTTGAAGGCTGATATCTTGAAGCTTGAGGCTTGAGGTCTTGAAGCTTGAAGATGTTCAGGCACGAAAGAACCAGAAAGGCACAGTAAAGCCGCAAGACCGAACTTCACCCAGGATTAAGTTTAAAAAACCTTATTCCGGCTTTGGGTCTCGCCAGCGGACAAGTTCTGTATAGCCTATTGCAGATAAATAGCAGAAATCCGGCAGGGCTGTGAGGATGGCCCAAAAATTTGATCAGACATACCAGAACAAAGTTCAGGAAACAGATTGGTTGGTTGAAACTCACCACAATAGTGAGCGATTCTGAGCTTAATTTCGGTCGAAATATAAGGCCATAGACTGGTGACCGTCTGTCTATGAATGCTGTCAATAGAGGCGGGGCGGAGCTGCAGCCTAACAATAGCAAAGCTCCATCAAAAGTTTAGAAATATTTTCTGTGAGCTGAACACTGCGTATTTCGTGGTCAGATAAACTCTAAACACCTTTATATATTGTCTAGACACTGCCTATGTCATAATTTAGAGGGTTCATAATAATTGGATTGAAGGCGGGCATTGCTGACTAATTAGCCTTTTATAGTAACCCACGTGTATCGGCAATTCAAACTCCGATCGACCAGCCTGTCTATCGACACAAATTCTTTCGGTACGACAGGCTGGACTCGAGCCTAATAAGGCCAAAGAGCAAGGAGAATCTCCTCAAATTGATAACAGAGTGCGTGCATTTTTTGTAGTAACAAAATATCTCTGCTTGTCCAGTACCCACGGAAGCTACATGCGCGGTATGAGCACCAGATTTTTGGGTCCGTACGTCAATGAAAGACTAGAACGAAGCTCGGGGGACGCCACGCTCCAATTCCAGTCCTCCATCCTTACTCGGAGTCACTCAACAGTCCTCCTTCCTGCTTCTCTGCTCTGCTCGTGCTCAAAAATCGCCCATGCCCATGGCCCAGCATCGACGTCTGCACCCCTCCTCAGAACACAGAGCACAGAACACAGAACACATAGGACGACTCGAGCTCTATCCATTTCGAATCAGACGTTTTCGCCCCAGAAGCGCGCGCGCCCGATCCAATTCATGGAAGATCAAGTGCGTGTGCCTCAGTTCGAGTGGAAGCATCAAGCGCGCTCACTTCGTGCAAGCACTCACGTCCCAATTCCAATTCCAATGCAAGTGTAAAAATAAAAATAAAATAGGAGAAGACCACCGTTCGAAAGTTACGTCCGCGTCCCACCGCAAGTTCAAGGCGCAAAGGATATAATCCATCCAAAAAAAAAACATCCAGGACAGATGGATATAGAGAACACCGACTCCCCCAAGTAATTAAGAGCGCAGCGAGTGGAAGTGAAGATACTCAGTGAAACAAGAAAGTAGGAGGAAGAATCGTACCCAACTATCCACACCGCAACTCCCAATAGTCCGAGCGGCGCTTCCGTAGTGAGCACATAATAAAAGGAAGACGAGAAGAGAACGATGTAAAACAGGAATGCAGCGAAGGCACGATGCCTCCAGATAAAAGCCAACACCGAAAAACGAATGGGAACCTATCTACCGACGCAAGAAACCGATACCGATCCACGGGCCGCGGCGCATGCATCCCCAGGACCCGTAAAATGCATGCATTTCGATGCACCGCATCCACATCGGGCATCCGATTCAGCGTTCCCGAGAATAGCGCCCAGCAAAGCGCGTTTTTATAGGTAGTCCCACTGAGTTTGGGTCCGGGAACACCGTAGAAACAAAGTGCATCCAAGAAATTAAAAGACACGCATCGGGACCGCACGGCGTGAATTAGCAACACCCGAAACTCAGGAACGAAGCGCGAGTGAGCAACTGGCGGCCCCCACTCGCCCCATCGACACTCCACTCGCCAGTGGACGGACGCATGTTCGAGCCTCCAAGATTGGATATAAAAAAGTTGATGTGCGGAGCGCAACGGATCGTGCCAGGGTGCGGGGGCGCAGCAGAAAACGGGCGTGCGAAGCGAGAGCGAATGAAGAGGTTCCCAAAAAAAAAAACTCGACTAGAAGAACGCACCAACGCCTGCTGCAGCCAATATGCGGGTAGTCGATCCAGAAGTGCGCGGTGAGGGGGTTGAGCGCGGAGGAGGGGGGGTGGTGGAGAGGGTGTACTGCGAAAGGGTTAGCGAGGACGGAGGATCGACAGCCTGCGACGCCAGGATGGATCGCCTGCGACACCAAGACAAGATGATGGAACAACAACGAAGAACTCACTACCCCACCACTAAAAAGTACACAACCGCATACCCCTCCTCCCCAAACCTCGCCACCTTCCCCGCCTTCCGTATTCCCCACCTCCGTGCGAGCGCAGGAAAAAGGCTGTGGCTGAGCACGAGGCGCAGGAACGAAACATGACAACACTGTACACGAGCAGCGCGAGGTCTCCGGGGCCTTTGAGGTAGAGCTATGTCGTATCCACCAGCTCGGGGCGCACCACCACTGTGGAGAGGCGCTCCGGGGCGGATATGGGGTGCGAGAGGAGGAAGAAGGGCGTGAAGGGGTTGCCGATGGATAGGGAGAGGGAGGTACGGGCGCAGGAGGGGAAGGAGGAAGTGCGTCGGGAGCGCGAAAAGCGGGGGGAGGAGCACGCGGAGGGCAGAGGCGGAGTCGACAGCCCAGCAGAGCCAGATGCTCAGAATTGGAGTTGCTGTCTGTGTCGTTGTGAGGGGACACTGACAGCGCAGCCAGATGGTGTGATGGGTTGCTGTGTTATTTAAGCTTTGTATAGAGAAATTGGAAGAGGACGAACTCGAATCTTGTTTTTGGCATTGAGCGGACGGTAGATATATCGTGAGGATGGCAAATGAACGGAAGGAAAGAAACACGAAGCTGTGGCAGTGCATGCACAGCCGCTGATCGCCGGCTTCTCTGGATCCCGACTTTGCTTTTGCTCGACATCGCCGGTGCGCGACTGGCTGCGTTCGACTCAGTGCACGCCATTCATATTTGCCTCCTCAATACCTCTCGGATAACTCCTCTCCTACTTCAGTGGTCTGATAATTCACCACTGGGGCGAATGCCTTAAATATCGCCCTCCTTCACGTTTTCTATGACCTCCGTTCCAGGCGTGGAGCCTTTGGCTGCCAAGGTATCTATTCGCGATATAGCCCGCGCCTTCCCGTCTCATCGGTTTCGTTGACTTTCTGGGCGTGAAATGACAATGCCGACACTATATCTGTGCGTCTTTTTGTCTTCTCCTCACGTTGGGGGCGTACTTACGAATCCACCACAGTGACGACACGCATCCTCGGGATCGCGGTCTCGATACCCACCTTGTCAATCGCACAGACTGTACATGATGTTGTGCAGCGCGGTTTCCGTGTCCAAGCCCGAGAAAGAGTGCTGATCTCGCCATTGACATCCGCCTCGGAATCCATCTCATTCAGATGCCATTCGATGCGTTCCCTGCCATCCTCTCCTTCCATAGTGCTACCTGGCTTGTTCAGAGTTCCACCGCCACCGATATGACATCTGCGAGCACACTGAATGCTGCCCGGTGCTTTACCACCTACAACGTCGTCCGATTACGCCTCCGCACCCGCGAGCTCCCTAACGACTTCATCAACCTCCTCTCTTCATTCTCCGTCCTCTTCACCTGCGCCTTTCTGCGCCAGTTCGCCTAAATTTCGATTCGCCCAGATCCTCATCCTCTCCGCGTCCACACCGTTGCTCTCATCGAATAGCTTTTGTGCTCGCGTCGCTGAAGCTCGTCATCAACCTCCTCCATCTACCTCCCCGCGCCTCCATCGCGGATCTCATCGGCCTATCGATACACCCCAGGTCGATGCCCTCTTTCCAGCCCGCGTGCAGTCGAATCCCGCACTCTTTCCGCGCCCGGACAGGTATACGCTGCTGCGCACATCGTCTGCGCGCACGGGTTCCGGGTTCTTGGGTAGTGTCAGGTTCGCCACGAGACATGCTCCGCCTTATTTCGTTTTGGGCGGCGCATGTACTCGCGCTCTCCTGTCATTCGATTCGTATCTTCTGTCCCCGCGCGCTCTTCCCATTCGTTTCGCATTTCCTCTGCCGCAGTTTGCACCCGCGCCCCACTGGGACCTTCAACATCCGTCCCCGCCCCGCTCGCGGACAGCCGCAGCAGCTCCTTCCTCGTCTCCCTCGTGGGCTATGACCTTGCGACGACTGGAACGCGGACTCCCGAGTACTTACGACGCCGAAGACAGGGTGCATACGAATTTTGATGTCGACGTTGGAGGTTGGAGATGGACACCGCGCACCCGCACATCTCGATGGAGACGGAGATGAAGAAGCGTGGGTGCACCAACAATGCCGATACCGCTCTGCGCGACGGAGAGGGAGAGATGAAGCTATCGACGCCACTCCCGCTGTGGTAGGGTCGGAGGGCCCGCATGTGGAAATGGTTTGATATTCATTTTTATACGCACTTTTGATTTATCTCCGTATTACGTTACATCATCTGTTTGTACCGTAAATAGGGACCCACCGTGCAATTTACCATCGTACCACCATCTTCACGGCCAGTGCAAGGCAAGCGCCTAGAGGCTGCATCGACGCACCTCGCCCCTTCCTCTCCGGAAAGCCGTCAGTGGGCTTCTAGCCACCAACAACGTCGTTTCTTCACGATCCTCGCTCGCACTCGTTTCACACCATTTTTGGAATTCTTTATTCTCTTTCGTCGCTCTTTTTGCGCTCTACACCTCGGGACCATTTTCCTATCTTTATATTCTGAATCCACTCTACGGCTACTGGACTACCGACCCATTTATCGAATCTACAGGCTGGGCATTCCCCTCTACCACACCGCATGAGCCTGCCGATGGGTCTTACGCGTGCGCATGGACACGGAGGTGCAGAGACGGGTCTGGACTTATGCTCTCATCGCTCTCGCCCACGCTCTCGGCCCCGTCCTCCCCATTGTCGAGCGCCGCTGATTTCGGCTTCATCTTCAAGGCACCGCGCGATTGCATGCGCATGCGGGCCCGGGTGCCCGCAATGGACGTCGAGCGTAAGGAGCATCGGTGTCGAGGTTGGAGCATATGCTGGGCACCCTTTCCTCGCCGCCGTTTGCGCGCTCGCCTTCCTCGTGCTTACGGATGCAGAGAAAAGCACTCGTACATGCACCCGGGATCTGGATAGGACTTTGGGTGCGGGCGCGCGCACGCGTCGCTGGAGGAGGTGGGGATGGAGAGTGCGAGTCCGGGTCCGGGTGCGCGGACTTCCTCCCCGCACGGGTGCCGGGTTTGCGCCGCCGCTGCTGGACGCGTATGAGCACACCAGTCTGAGGGACGGTGGGCAGGGGTGCCGCATTGGGCGAACAAACGTATCTGCTCCCTTGAAGCTGACGCTACGAGCGAGTGCAGCCCGTGCCAACGACGCAGCCCTTCTTTCACTTGAAGGCACTCCGTCCCCACGCTAGTGTCGTAGGCAGAATAGTTTTCGGTCAATTGAGCCAGGCACAATGGCAGAATGGCAGGGCAAATTGCCGGCAGAATCCGGCAGAATTGGCACATCAATCTTTGCATTTTGAATCATATTCATATCTCTGAGGTTTCTTTGAGGCTTCCTAACCTTGGATTGCATCAGATTAATCCTCCACAGCATTAAACGGCTGTGTAAATCATTCCAGACACCCCTACAGACAAGTCTTTCCAATTCAACTTGCCAAATCACACGTCTCTGTTCTGACATGCCATAAAGTCACTATTCTGTAGGCTGCAGGCTGAAACTGTTTGAATATGAGCAATATTCCTTCCCAATCTCACCATTACAATCAAGAATCATAAAACAGCCCACAACAGTTGAAAAAAAATGCTATTTTCCCCATAGTTCCCACGAGTTTTGCCACATTCTGCCAGAGCAACCTCAATTGAGCCATTCTGCCTGCCATTTTGCCAGGCCAAATGGCAGAATGGCAGGATTCTGCCAACCACACTACCCCACGCTCATTATGTACATTCCTCCTCTCTCTTTTTCATCTTTCCGTTTGATTCGATTGGATCTGTCGTTCTTTGCACGATGTGTGTTTGCCTTGCGCCCGCATACACATCCTGTTTTTCGCGTCGTGCACCATTAGGAGTCACTATGGTACCGGCATACTTCTCCATACCTTACCCTGGCCGTCGGCGCGCCGTTGGTATCTTTCGTGCGTAGCTTGCGTAATACTTGCCTAGTTCAAGTTTATACTCAATCAATGAAATAAATAAAAATTGATAAGGTCTAGCTTTGAATGCCCACGCGGAACGAGAGGATGTGGGGTGCGAGACAGCCATTGATCCTTTCAATTCTGCGTTCAGAGTTTCGCCTTTCCTGTCTTGCGGCTTCTTGCGTCAGCTCATTCTTTCTTGGGCGCCTTCTAAGGCGCAGAGTCCATCTAGATCGCGTCTGTGGGCAGGTACTGCTTGCTGTTCCATTCCTCTGCCTCTCCGAGACTGAGTCTGCGGCTGTTTCTTTTGTCAATGTTCCGTGAGCACTGCTTTCTAGATTTTTTTCGCCGAGAAAATCTTGTCAAACTCCTGACCTGGCGCTGCTTGTACCCACTATTTGACAAAATCACGCTGAGACTCGAGTGCCGCTTCAATTATTGACGCTATACTGGTATGGGAAGAAGAACAACGGCTGTTTGACCGCCTTTGAACATGCTGCAAGTCTGAACTTGAACCTCGAGAATCTATGCTAGCTTCAGGAATTCCAGGCTGTGTCAGGCTGTGTCCTGCTTGATATTGCGCGAAGACTTTATGTAAAATTCCTGATACAGCTTGTAAAACAACATGCGTATATTTAGGTTTAACCTTGCGAAGGCGCTCATTCCAGCTCTCAATGGCTTTGATTAGCGCTCCGATCTCACCTCTTTCAATTGAAGCGCGAAGGAGTCAGGAACCGCTGGGCGCTTATTTAACCAGCGCTGGGGACCAGGACCTGTTCATCAACTTGAATGCAATGCCGGAAGGATGGAGGTAGCTGGTCATGAAAAGGGAAAAGAAGTTGTTTCGGCGCGGATCTTACCAAATGACAGATGCTTCCGTTTGATTAGCGCTCCGATCTCACCCTTTCAATCGACTCGCGCGTTGATTTAATATTACCTCTGTTGTCGATCGCGGGCCTTTGACTACATACACTGCCCCAGGATGCTCCCACAGCTGTACATTCTCTCCCAAAACAGTCAGGTCTCTATCTTTTCCCTCAAATAATGCTTGCGGCTCACACAGACATTTTTCTTTGACACCAAATCATGATTCCCTGCGGTTAGTTCTATTCTTTGCCTTCCGCACTTAAGCTAGACGCCTGAGCTTCGACCCTTTATTCAACCACAGCTTTGTGATCCCGGCTCTATGGTTTGCCTCGCTTCCTACCTCTTCTCTGCTTCTACCTTTTCATTTGGAAGAGATGGTGAAGCTCTATTATGTGGAACTGGAACCAAGGGTTCAAGAGGGACAAGCATTTAAAACTTTGCGCATCGTCTACTGAACATATTACCCTCTTTGTAAAACCATGCCTGTCTGAAGCCTTTCAAAGCCCCGAAACTCTCCGTCCGGCATCAGCTTGCCGACTTGCCGAAATCCCCCATTCTTCTCTTTGCGAACTTCAGAGAACTCATTTAAGCGGCCGAGCAACCACTTGTATTACAATACCTTGCGTACACCATTACGTATTACTATGACATCCTTAGATCATTTTCAAACGCGTAGAAGCGCCGGTCCCTGTCCCGGAATGTGTCCCAGGACCACCTCCATACTCTCCGCTCGTCTCAAGTCCTCCTCCTCAGTGCCTGTAAACCTGTCTCGCAGGTCGCCAGCAACCGAAAGTGCGATTAGATGTACGATATTTGAAGGGTTAAACGGCGCTCGCGGTGTCTCGCCGGCGTTTTTTCCTACCGCAACGAGCACGATGGCGATGGTGCTTAAGGCAACGAACGTCCCGGGGAGGAGGATCCAATATTCCCTTGCCGACCAGCTGTTCCAGCCGATAGTCTGAGTGTAAAGCATTCCCGTCGTTCTGATCGTCATGTTGGTCGGCGCCCCATCCAGAAAGGTCCCATTCCTCCCCGAGAGGCAGGCGCGGAGCACCTAGACAAAGTTGTCAAAAATATAAGAGCTAGCTCGTTGGATTTCCTTACGGTACCGCTGTACTCTGCGACCCCGCGGATGTATTCCTCCTGCGCAGTCATTCAGTACGAAGTGTGGACTCATCAACGGAACTCACTCACCATAGATCGCAGTACTGTCTCAGGGGTGGGGTTTCGGCCAATCAAGTTCACAAACTGTTCGTGTATGCGGTTGCTCTCTGACCCCTGCCCATAATAAAATGTATTCTGCAGAGTGTAAAGTGCTGAAAGGCTGGCCGGTCCATCGCCATCCAAGATCGCTCCAGTGTCGTTTGTTTTCGTCAGGATAGCCTTCGAAGAGATGTTTATACTTGGGTAATCTACCTTCACCGTCGTTATACGTGGCGTGAAGGTACAAGTGATGGGAGATTCCCCAATGACGGCTGTGATCGGGGACGATGAGAATGCCAAGGCTGTTCAAGCATCAGCGGAAGAGTCGTTGCTGCTATCATTGTAGAATACGCACTGTAATTTCCTCCCGTGCCGCAAGCAACCATTAACAAGGAGTGAGTTCCATTGCCTATGTAGACGCTTATTGTATTCACTGCAGGAAACTTTATCAAAGATACGGACAAAAAGACTCGACGACTCACAATCTGATCCCTGAGCAACCGAGCAACCGGAATTCATTGTCAAATATAGGATTTCATTTTCATCACCACTGCCGCGCATGACATCCGCCTGCACCGGTGGAGTATCGTTCGAGAATGTGCAAGATACATCGGCGGTGAAGCCTTGCCTCTGGTTCAACATTTCGTCTTCTGAAATCATGATGGCACTCACCCTGCTGCATCATCGAATAGGTGTGAGAGAAGCCGTCCGGGATGACGCCCACTGGGGCGAGGGTTCCTGGAATGGTTGTCATTCCTGGAAATAACGAGCTTGCGTCGACATCAAACACTGTCAGCGGATAGACACCGGCTGTGGCATGCTAAGCAATAGCACTGTACAATGTTCAAGCATGTCCATACCAGTTGAAGTATTGAAATTCCGGCCCAGGGCTGTGAAAGAGGCGGGAAGTGACATGTTTCCTTCCACGGCGGCGTATCCACTATCTGTCTGGCCTGGAATGAACCAGGTCAAGTGACCTATTTTGAGTATGTCAGACACTGGCAGAGGGGTATGCGACCGTCTAGACGACGCACTGGGAGAGATTTCGCACTCGTCAAGTACACCGGTAGTCTGTGCTTGATTGAGAAGAGGACTTGAGAGGTCAAGCTCGGAGCCGTTTAGCGGGGTCTCAATTGTAATTGAGAGCGGCGTCAGCAAGCTGCTCCAGCTGCAGTGATGTCTGTGAGATCTTGAGCTTTATACGAGTGAAAGAACGGACCATGACGTTTGAACGCCGGTTATGAGAACGAGCGCAATTGATGTAACAGTCCACTTCCACTTCCGTGGGCTGAGAATGAGGGAACGCGACGATATACTCATTGCAGAGTGTAAGGAGGTTAGAGATACCGGCCGTTGAAGCCTGATGGTGACCGAGTTGCGAACACCGAGGGAGAATAGGCTCAACGATGATATAGCATCAGTTCCAAAACCTTGGGCTCAAATAAACTCACAATGATGAACATGCGGCGAGGGCAGTGGACAGAAGGGTGACAACTTGTGTGACAGAGCGAGGGTACCTGTCCGCTAAGGAGGCTAACGAATGCGGGGCGGGCATAACTCCACGCCGCTCGACTTCGATGAAGAAGGTCCATGCGAAAACTTGCAAAGCGATGTGACCAAGTATTACAACCGTCGGCCATCCACTGAGTCTGAAAAGAAACTCGCTATTTTCGAGCCTGAAATTTGACTGTCAGGTCGCGTTGATCCCGACATCAAAGAGACTTCACACTCCTTTTGGGCCGTGGCTGAACAGTGCTAGAGGTATCCTTGGCCTTGTCATATGTCGTATCGGAAGACATTGAGTTCGGATGAACTGGGTAAGACGGGACGAGGAGCTTTTCAATCGCTCGAAGGAAAGAGCACTCGCGGTGGGACACACGGACTGGCATTCATTTGAGCCTTTCCCTGTATATTTATATAAGAAAAAAATCGTCTATGAACGCTGATTGGCTGAGACCAATATCAAGGTGGAGCCAGGGCATGGCACATTGACATCGGACACCCGTGGGGAAAGCCACGCATTTAACCGCTCGTGCTGTAGAAAAAAACATGCAGTAAATGCGGAAGGCCTTATAAGGAAATGCCAACGACCCTCAGTTGCACGGTGTCTCGGGGATACCGGCAATCCCCCAGGTTGGTATCAGAATTTCTGCTGCCGCCACTTGCTTCACGTCGCTGTAACCCTCACTCATCCAGCGGACCATCCCGCGCATTCCCTCCGCCTGCGGTGGAGCGCACGGAGCACACGGAGGGGCCAGAGAAGCGGAGCGCGCCTGTGCGATCTGACCGTCAGCGCTAATGCTCGTTCTGATATGACAGACTGTATTGTCGTTTTAAATGAAAACTGGTTCTCTCTGCGGACACTTGGCCCTGTTGGGCGAATTACTCGAGGCATCTTGACCCTATTGTGTAAGGACGCACGTCTGCAATGTGCATTTCTGCAGTCAACCTTAGCGCCTGTTTGATTCCAGGTGGGTCGTGCCGCTGCCGGTGGTTCCGTTTTGGTCCAAAAACCAGGCGTTTACCCACCATGCAGCCCTTCAATTTCGTGCGGGAGTGAAGATCATAGTTCAGCAGAAAGACATATGCTGGCGCCAGCAGGTTTTCACCCTTGTACTCTCCACATACTTGGATGAACATGCACTCAGTCCATCTTTGACAGCACTTAACACGCCACGAGTCTAACGCACGGCGCTCCTTGCACAACTGCCGCCCACTCGCTTCATGTCCGCAACCCTCGCTCATCCGGCGGGCAACTGCCTCTAGCGCCCTCTACCACCCGCGGAGCGTACCGTGAACATGCAAGGAGCATGAAAGGGAACTAGAGCGCGACTGTGTGGTCCGGTGCATCTATGACATTTAACGCCAGGCCAGCGCTAATCCTTGTGCCTATGTCGTACGCACGCACGTTGGCGACATGTGTTCCTGTGTCAACCTGTTGTTCACATTTGACATTAGAGCGGCAAGCTCTACGAGGGACGAGTTTCAAAGTTGAAATGTCTGTCTAAGACTAAGAGAGCCTGGGCAAGTTCCGTGATGTGAGTGTTGCAATCCTGTACTACAGATAATAACTTCAATAATCCGAGGGCAGTGAAGATGAGGTAAACTGAATAAGCTGGGCGGTGTCGAAGAAAGGGTTTGTCGTGCCGGCAGAGTGTCGAGGCGTGCTGGGAAATATTGATATCCCCGCTATGTATAAAAATAAAACTGGAGCCTGTTTTTCTTCTCCATTGGGGAATTTGTTAAATTGTGATTAAGTTCCCATTAATGGTTACATTCATCATTCATCTTTTCGTGACGTTCATCATCCCTCCTATCCGTTCCCACTGCTCCTTAAATCCCCTTTGCGAACTCAGCTTCTCCTGCTCCTCTCTTCACCTACGTTCACAATGCCCATCTTTATCGAAGGCTCCCAGGCTGTCTCTTTCCAACCGGCTAATCAGTCCATACTGTTTGTGCGCTTCCTGGACTCGCTCCCTCTGAACTCTCGAACCCGTCCTCTTCTCGTCACCACTGTCGCTGGCCAATATCACCCCATATCATTTCCTTTGTCATTCGCAGTCTCCGATCTCAATCAGACTGACCTCGTTCTGGGGCACGATTGGGCTGCTTTCCTTCACAATTCTTTGCTGGGCCTTGGCTACCGCGTTGACAGCTCATTCGATGCGTGGCAATTCGCCTCGGATCCCACCCATCCCATTATAAATGGTGCGCATACTTCGCATTATGTACTGTCCCGTTTTCACATCCATCAATGATACACGCCCCTTCGGCTTTTCCCGTCGTTGGGCATGACTCAGTGGCCATCGACCGGACTTCCCCGTTTCGCGGTGAGTTCCCTCTCGTTAATCGTGCCCATACTAACATTTGTCATGTAGCGCTCTCGCATCCCCGCCGCTCCACTGCCACTAGTAAGCACCGCTCTTGTTGTATTTAAACCCCATATTAATCACTATCAGGTTCCCGCATTCCCAGTGCGTCCACCGGAAGTGCCCCCACATTACACTCTGAAAATTACTCTGAAATTATAAACCCTCGAACCCATGCACCCCACATGCCACTGACTTCAGAATTTTTTGCCTCCGACGGTTGTACATGTTGCTCATCCGCTCCGCACCCCGACAGATTCGTCTCCTCCAAAACCCAAAAGACCAAGATTATTGCTCAGAAATTTAAGCATTTCCAGCCGACTGCTTCGTCGTCCTCCTTACTCAATCTCTCACGGTATCGCCAAGCGCCTCCCCATCTTGCGACGTACTCGACCAATTGCTTCTGTCGCCTGATCCGTGACGCAATATCTTTGATGCAGATCCTGCTGCGTTAATAAAATTGCTGAAATCCCACCACATCGCCTGCCCCCCGAATTTGACCATCCGCGGCGCGCGACATGCCATTATATCTCACTTAGTCTCCGGAGGTTGTACCGGATTGTGTGCGTCCGCTGGTGATACATTATCCAAACATAAGTGTCTGTGCGTCAAGACTGTCGGCACCTTCGACTCACCCCAATCCATGTCGTTTCACGTCTTACAGTAAGTATTATTCTATCCGCGTCGGTTGACCTTTTCCAGATACGCATGTCAGTTTGGTGGCCGAATCTCTGGGTCTATCCGATCTGTCTCGATCTAATCTGTTACAGCATCTCAATCAACTTCGGAAGACGTTCACTGTGTTCAGTGGGGTCGCCTGCACAAGCAATGTGCGACCCCCGTCCGCAGAGGTCTGCAGACTTGGACGTCGGCACACCATGCCGACCCACCCCAAAGTCTGTAGACGTAAGTAGGCCATCCCGTTGAGATCGAGGCAAATTGACAGGGCGATCTCGTTGCGGACCCACAAATCAAAAGACACAGCATTTCTTTCCAAATCAGGAGAAAACCCGAAATGCACAGCGCAAAAACGAGTTGCACATTGAGAAATAATGTGCCTTAGTTCTAGAAGAGCTAATACACACATTCTATTATTTTCTGAGATATCCTGGGTGAAGTTAAGTGTGCGAAACACAGAGACAACGCGGAGACGTGCCCAAATCTGGACCAACATCACCACGTTCCAGGCCGTGTACGACACTGTACGTTACCGTTGTCAGGGAGCCTTCAGGGACAGTAATACTGTCACGGTACTATTATGCCCAATGGGTGTGGATTTGCACAAAGGGTGTGGATTTCTAATATCTCTCTTTCCTCCCTTCCTCTTTGCCCCCGGAATTTTCCGGGATGAATTCATGTACTAGTTGGCTACTAGAATACAAAATATCTAAGGGATAAGCAAAGAGAAAGGTATTGAGAAAGAGATACCGGAGCATCAAAGTCAGTGATGTTTTTGCAGTCGTATATCTCCCGCCCTCCCCACTCACTTCTGACCTCCGGGAAAATTTGGGGGCCTTTTGTATCGTTTATGGAGCCTTCTGCTTCTTCAGAATATTTTGCCGGGACGTGGTCATCGCGTTCTGGAGGGGAGGTTGCCAGAGCGTGACAAATACAATCTCAGCTCGGTTAACGCGTCGGCACCTGTTTTGACAGCCCATCACATTACGAGCGAGTTTGTTGACGTCCTCCTCGACGCGTCGCATGCCAGCGCGTCCCACGGAGGACAGGGAACAGAAGATCAAGCGCGCGTGCGAACAGCTTCTCCGACAGAAGCAGAATGGCCAGAAACCCAACATCAAGCAGGCTTCCCGCGATTTTGGCCTTCGTTACTCTACTCTCCATGCTCGCTTCACTAATGTTCGCAAATCCCCCACAGAGGCTCGAGAGGCCCAACAATTCCTCAGCCCTTCTGTGGAGCACGTCCTTTTTAAATGGCTCGAGCATCTTGGCGCGACCGGTGTTCCTATGTGCAAAAAGACAATCCGCGCTCGTGCCCAGCACCTACACCCCCTGCACAAGAAGCCGAGCCGTAACTGGGTCTATAGCTTCCTTAAACGGCATCCCTCCGTCGGTTTTTCCACCTCATCCGGCCTCGATCCGAAGCGTGCAAAGGCTTTCAATGAGCCTGTCGTCGGTCGCTTCTTTGACATGCTCGCCGAACTCGTCGAAAAGCATGACATCCCCATCGAGAATGTTTACAATATGGATGAGAAAGGGGTTCAGAGAGGTGGTGGGAAGAAGGCTAGCCGGCGGAAGTATCTGTACTCGCGCAAACAAAAGGCCAAGTACAAGCACCGGAGCGCCAATTTGGAGCTCATCACAATCATCGAGGCCGTGTGTGCGGATGGTACTAAACTCAAGCCAGGCTTCGTGTTCTCGGGAACTGCCAGATGCCCCGAGTGGTTTGACTACGACGATGATATTATGTACGTTTCCCCGTCCTCTTAAATCTCTTTTCTTACGTGCTGGGATTTTTTAGTATTGCCATGTCCCCGAATGGCTGGACCGATGATTTTATCGGTTCAGAGTGGTTCAGGCTGTCGTTTATTCCTCAGGCGACAGCTCGCAATACATCGGGGAAGCCAATTTTGCTCATTCTCGATGGCCACGGCTCGCACGAGACCATCACGATCATCGATCTCGCGGCAGAATACAACATTATTGTGCTTTTACTTCCCCCGCACACGACCCACAAGCTTCAGCCGCTCGACGTCGGTATTTTCGGGCCTTTCTCCCGGAAAAAGATCGATGTCTGCGACGACATTGTCATTCTCACCGGGTCGGAAATGCGGAAGGAGGATTTTGTTAAGCAGTATATGGAAGTCCGCGAGGAAACCTTCCGCCGGTCAACTATCGTTGCAGCCTTCAAGAAAGCGGAATTTGGCCTGTTAACCGTGACGTCTTCACTGCGGAAGACTACGCTCCCAGCATCCCATACTCGACGGAGGCTCGTGACATGCCGGACCTTCCGGAATTTAATCCCTTGGTTCCCATTGTCCCGCCATCCCCTGCTACGATCTCTCAGACTCGAAAACGAGCCCGTCGATACGACTCTGATTCCGGGAGCGACTCCGACAGTAGCTCAGGCTCGGACTCGGATTCAGAGTCCGGATTCGATGCGGACGATGGGCCCGAGTTGCCGCAGCAGCCGCCCTCCTCCATTTCCATGCCTGCAGCACCCACCTCCTCTTCGGCCTCCATACCCACACCATCTCCTGCTCCCTCTCTTCATGCATCAACCTCAACTTCTCCTTCGACACGGTCGTCTCGCCACAGCACCCAGTCCCCGTTACCGCCGACTCATTTCTATCATGACCCTGCCCTTTTTGCGAGGATCCAACGGCTCGAGAACGAGGTTCACACGATGCGCGCGCATGTCGGCATGGTCGAGTTCCAGCTCGCGGAGCAGAAGCGAAAATTGAATGAGCGGGATGGGAGGGTGAGCAAGAGAAGGAAGCTGAATGTCGAGGCGCGGGTATTGACATCCGCGGAAGGGAAACGGTTGGCGGCTGAGAAAGACGCAGAGAGGGTGAGAAAGGCACAGTCCAAGGCCGACGGGGCTCAGCGTCGCAAAGAGAAGGAGAATTGCCGGGACGAGACTCGTCGTAACTGGGACCACAGCACTGCCTTGACCGGCCTTCTCTCGGCCAAAAACAAGGACGACCTCATGGATATTGCGTGGTCATTAAATCTATCTGAAGAAGGGACGAAGGCCCAATTGCTGGAACGCATCTCCAAGCACTTCGACACCCATCCTGAGCAGCGCGACAGTGCAAAGTATTCCGGCCTTTTTGCTCGTGCACCACCTGGGCGCCGCTCCGCCGCCACCGCCGCTCCTCTTCCGATTGATACTCCTCAACCTTCTACATCCCATATCCCTTCTTCCTCCGCCCTTCAGTCCTTGCCCTTGCACCCAATGGCGCCCCGTATCACCCAAACTTTGGCTATAGCTTCCCCTTCCCCCCACCTCCCATTCAAGCACAACATGGTTCTCACCCACAAAATTTCCGCAATCCCTTCGCTGCGCCGCAAATTCCTTATGAGATGGCCTTTCCTGCCCAATCTCTTCAAAATCTCCAACCTTTCGATGATCCTTTCAGTACTTACACTGATTACGAGAATACATATTAAATTTCGATACAATCCTTTCGTACTTGTTCATAGTAGTTCTTACACCTCCTACCACACAGTATATAGCTCACTCAATTAATGTTCATAGACACCTGGCAAACATTGCGAATTTCATTTCATTCTACTTATCAAGTCTACGAGGGGTGCGGCGGAGACAGCCGCTCGTTTCCACTCCGCTAACTCTTTCTCCGCCCGAATTTTAGCAGCCAAAGTCTCTTCATATGCACGCCTTATACTAGCTAGCTCCTCAAAGGCCTGATCCCGCTCCATCTCGGCCTGGACACAATGCGCGCGAAGCTCTTCAGAACTTTCCGGTTCCTCGGAGATGTCGTGGTCTGTTTTAAATGTGAGTCAGCGGAACAACTGAGCATTAGAATTCAGCCACTTGCCATATATAATCGGTTGTCGTCGATAGTCCAGCTGGTCGAGAACATCTTGGGATGTTATATTGACGGTGATGTCGTGCTCTCGTTCCTGCTCAGAAATCAGAGCTTCGATGGCTTCCTGGGATGTGGCTTGAGAGTCCAAAAGTCCGAACGGGAGAAATTGCCTACAGAGTGATCGTTAGAAACAAATAAGTAAATTCATAGGTGAATGCACCTGTTTGTTTTTTCGACGGAGTTCACGGCAGATGCGCGTGGTGTTCGTGCCGGGCTGGGTGAGCTTTTCTCGGATACCTCGGCCTGCGGGGACCGAACACTTCGAAAGGGAGGGGAGAATTCCTCTTCCTTGTCATTGGGAGACTCGAGTCCCAGCTTGATGCGCTTCAGGCGACGCTCATCGACTCTGTATTCGAGCTCCTCGGCTGACATTTCGGCCTCGCGTGCATCTCGGATTTCTTGCTTGTGTTGAGATTGCTCGTAGTCGAGGCCCAAGCTGTAGACAGTCCCAGGGGAGGAAGGCAAGAAGCAGTCATCAGACATGAGTCGAGGTGGCTTGGCTGAAAGCGGTAATTCCATCAATCAACGCGGAGATTGAATTAGATTGTGACCGTTTGTGACCATCGACTTCTCCCCTCCAGAACGCGATGACCACGTCCCGGCAAAATATTCTGAAGAAGCAGAAGACTCCATAAACGATACAAAAGGCCCCCCAAATTTTCCCGGAGGTCAGAAGTGAGTGGGGAGGGCGGGAGATATACGACTGCAAAAACATTACTGACTTTGATGCTCCGGTATCTCTTTCTCAATACCTTTCTCTTTGCTTATCCCTTAGATATTTTGTATTCTAGTAGCCAACTAGTACATGAATTCATCCCGGAAAATTCTGGGGGCAAAGAGGAAGGGAAGAAAGAGAGATATTAGAAATCCACACCCATTGTGCAAATCCACACCCATTGGGCATAATAGTATGTGGTAAATGGAAAAGAAACGGGAGCGGCGTGCGACGGGTCTGACGACCTGTGCGGACGGAGGTCGGCACGCCTCTGCAGACGTACGTCGGCAGGGCGTCGACCCATGTCTGGTAGATTCTGCCGATGTTTCCCAGGGTCTGCACGGGTCAGCCCATGGCTCGCAGGCTGTGTAGACGGGGTCCCTGAATGCAGTGGTTGCTGGCTGACCACGTCAAAATTTATCCTGCGAAGGATCTTTTCTCTGACTTTGAGTCTCTCCCAGAAGGCACTCTGATCACTCTATCTCTTGCCCATGGCCTGACCGTACCCGATGACGCCCAGTGCGAAACATTACGCACCTCTATTCCTATTCACATCGGTATGGGGTCATGCACCCTCAGAGAATCTGGGTTCTCTGCTATCGCTTGCTCTTCGATTATTGCACAGGGTGACGCCCCCGTTGCACCGGGCACGGTCGATGACCCAGCCACGCGTCTTCATTATATATTATGTGTCAAATTGCACCCATCTTAACAATTCGTGCTCTCCGCCGTCAGTTGGATATGCACGGTGTAAAGTATGCCGTCACAGACAAACTCAGCAAACTTCGAGAACATCTATATTCTTTCTTACACCGTTTGGATTGCGGTAAGGTGCGGACGCGGACATCACTTCACTTGGAATCGAACGTATCGCTTGCCGGCAGGAATTGAAGCGGTTGCGTGCAGAGTGGCCCCAGGTTGTCCTCGGCTACCTTAAACGTAAACTCGTTCGTGAGTTCAACCTTGAAATATCATCCGCTAGTTTGGCCACCTTCGCTTGCCGCAGCTGCAATGAACTTTGCCCTATAACAGCTAAAAAAACTCTGAATTTCGAGGAATTCGACCTTGACCTACTGCGCCGTCCCTTGCTCGCCCTCCAGTGCCATCTATCGTGCACTGACTACCCAAGACCCTCACAATCCGAATCTGCTAAGTTTATACGCGTATGTCCGCTGCATTGTGAGATATTTAATCCTTTCTTCTCACACACATTCGCAGGTCCGGTCCATCATTGCTACCCATTTAGAAAGTGTCATTTAGCTTAACACAGTCTGCCTACGGTGTGCACGAATACTACAGTCGCCCATATGTGTCCTCTGTTGAACGTTTCATGCATCTTCGCTTGACTACCATCCACCCCTTCGAATGCCCCTCAGCCGTCGTGTCCTGCGATACATCGCACTCCTTTCAGTCTTGGTTCGCATTCTATTTCTCCTGATCGCGATGGATACGTCGATAATTATTTTGCCGCCAGCACTCATTCGCAATTTGGCCCTGAATTTGTTTCACAGGAGTCCGTTCTCGAACCCTCAGTACGACGTCAACTCCTCGAGCGTATTGACCGAAACACTGACGTATTTCAAGTCATTCCCACTTATAATCCCCCAATTTCTACTGAGACCCCGCATCCCACATGTTCAACTCTGACTCTGCTGACACTGGCGCTCGCCGTGGCCCTGACTATGAATCTCCTGTCTATTCTCAACATTACGAATTCGGATTTCTGATTACATCGTGTAGAATACCTTGTCATGGCTGTTGTGAATGGATCGAATTACATCTAGTGTCATCGAGCGTCCAACAGCTGGACTTATATAGCAGGCTTTACTGTTTATCCACATATGCACGGCCATCGTGCTCAACAAGACAGATAGCCAAATTCGGATATGATGTCTTTCTTTTATTCAATCACTGCATTCAGACCCCCCCATAGGCACAGATGTGCCCACCTTCACCGATCCCCACCTATGGACTGCCCACCCAAGCTGACGTTGGTCTACCTTAATAGGCGTCAGCTGATGTTGGTCTAGCATCCCTACTGAGGCCAAGCCTGCCCACCTTGGTAGATCTTTGCCAACAGTGGTGTGTCTATCTTGGCCAACCTTGGTCAACCTTGGCCGACCTGGGTCTAGGTTGGTGTTGGTTGGAATGGCTGGATGGGTACAAACCATGTCAGATTTTGAATTTGGCTAACTAGGCTTAGCTAGGCTCATCGGCCCACATGAGTGTATGTGTGCCTAATCCAGTGGGAATACTTAGACCAACCTTGGCAGGGATAGGCAGATGGATGGGCAAGGGTCAGCACACTGGTCTGCCTACACATCTGCCTATCAGGATCTGGCAGACCTGTGCCTACGGGGGGGTCTGAACGCAGTGAATTACTGTTCATTTTGTGCTCAATCAACGAAATAGAATTGATGAAATCCTGCCGGCCATCGTCGAAGGGGTGACAAAAATGATTCGAGTTCAGCTCTGGGTGCCCGCGCGCAACACTTGCTGCTGGGGTACACAGCCACTGATACTTTCTCTTCTCCGTCTTCTCCTCTTATGTCTTCTTGCAGCCTACGCTTTCTTGCACTCCGTCTGAAGCACGGGGTCATTCCACCGCGGGTAATTCCGTGTCCTGACTAGACTTGTGACTGTTCCCTTACCGAGTCCTGAGACCTCATCATCCGCAATTTCTTTCCGGCTCTCTTAGTACGCGACTGCTTCTTCCTCGTCTTTTCTTGGTTTGCACCTCTGACCAGTCACCAGAGAAATTTAATATGAAACCAGATTTCTGCTTACTGTAAATCCTGGCTTGAATGAAAGCAAGAAGACCGATGCTTCAAATACTAGTTTGTCCGCCATTTCAAGATTCCAGAATCTTCACCTCCTTTGGGAGCTGGCTTGGGAATACAGTTGAAGGTATTTGTACCGCTGCCATAGCTCTCTTTGACCCAGATATCTGCTTCTACCCCGGCCGATGCCAAAGCCTGCCAGTGACTGGATGATTCCTCAAATGTTCCTCGGCATCGCACTCTCCCGGGTTTCGAAATTGTTCTGCAATTTCTTTTTTTTGTCAAGGGTTTCAAGTTCGGCCCACATGTGTACATTCATGTCACGTTCAAGTGTCAATCGGTTACTGCCAGTTTCTTCGAGCAATCTCATCCTGAGGGCTTGACTCGTAGTTATTTGAATACTGACATTCTCCTTAACCCTGTCAATTATTTTCATTGTCGATTTTCTTTTTTTGCGGGATCTCGGTCGTAGCTTTCGTTGACATCAATTCATCGGGACTTGAACACGAGTTTCGTCACCACTCGACTTGTCTTCCATTTCATAATTCCAACTCTGACTTTGACATGGCCGTAGCACATTTCGCGCTTTCAGACCTAGAATGCGAACCTCAAAAAGTGAGTACCGAAGGTAATATGATTTGGGTGAATTCGTGCAACGCGGTAAGTCAGCTATGTCTTGATTGTTTGATGCTCTCAGATTTACTGACAGTGGTTCTCAAGTCAAAGTCTGCAAACCTCGTATCGGATTTGCTACTGGGGATCCGAGTGAATCTGACTTGCAAGTTCCGAAGCCTCCCAGGTCCAGGTCAGTACATCCCATTTGCAGCGTTGATATTGCTTGGCTTTGAACCTCATTGCAACGAGTGCAAAAAAGGTGGGGGTCAACGATGGAAGGAAGTGAAGTGTCTTTATGACCGTTTCCCGTAGCCCGCCATTGTGGTTAGCAAACCGGTAATATCGCAACTTACATACAGGGATCCGGGATATTTTGATGGTTGCGGAACTTCAGCGGAAGAGTTAGTTGATTCTGCCAGGATGAGTTCAGAAAGCTCCCTGCAAGATTAATCGTTGTATTAACTTCACCGGTGACAAAATGTTCAATAGGCTCAATGACGACCTATATCATCATCTTCAGATCATATGAGGAACAATAGGAAAAATGAAAAATAAACAAAATATTTACTCCGTCACCACCTGGTTGCAAAGTGTCGTCTAAATGATTGTTGCTCGCCTTGAGAAAAGAGAAAACATGCTCCGGATTTGCTCTGTATTATAATCGAACTGATGCGCTTGCGTTATTGAATCCGGCCGGACTCGACTATTACCCAGACTTCAGGCTGCAGGCATCAAGAGCTTCATCGTTCAAGTTGTCACCCGTTGATATGAAATTATAGTCCCACTGCGCGCAACTGGATGTTGAATTCAGAACATATGTGTACACGTATCAAGCCTCCAACCGTATTTAATCTCTTCAGGCCGGAAGATTTGCAGCTTCTAGATCTCCGACGCAACTCGAAAAGGAATTCAAATGAGAATGCGTACGCGCTCCACATTGTAATTGAATCTGGGCGCTATTGAATTTCGGTGCGCCAGCCTCAGCTGAACAACGTCACGCTATATTGATTTAATCTTACCGATTGGTTGCGCAAGCGGGACCAACATTTATCTCCCTATTTTTGTGTTGACGCTTAAACTAGTTAAACCATACCGGCGCGGTTCATGATATTGTAGGAATTTTAGGTGTTCATCTTGCGTGACTCCCTGAGGACACAGAAGCCAAGGCAAGGGTTGGTTACAAACGGATGGGTAGGTACAATTATTCTACGTCCTTTTATACTTCTCAACCAGCTGAGTAATGTTTCTCGGGCACATCAGTCAGCCCGAGTGCTGACCGACCCCCGTTCCCACGGTTGGCCGAGCTCCGATGCTCGCTCAGCCGCCCGGGATTCCAACAGATATCAGAACTACACGTGATTCAACGCGTCCTGCATTCTCCACTAACAGGGACAAATAACCCTTCTCTGCCTGCTTCGAGCTCCGTACAAAATCACAACAAAAAAAATCAAGTCCAACCCCAATCAGAACATAAAGCACTTCACCCAGAAAATTGCACAGCGCACACCAAAAGTCCAACTTCACGAGAACTCAAGAGCACTCAACTCAAGTTAGAAATCAAGTCGCACAATTCGGACTCATAACTCAACACACAAAACAAATCTGAACGCTCTTCGTTGCAGCACAATATACAGTATACATAGATGAATGAATAAAGGTACAGGTGCGCCTAAGCGCGGAATCTACAGCATAGAATGGGGTGGGGGTGCTAAAAATACAGTTGGGTAGGTAGGTGAGGGTCGTCGTAACGATATATGTATGGATTTTAGGTTAATAAAGAAAACGATGAACGCGCGGGTCAAACGATATAGACACAGGCCGCGTGTGCGCTGGCTCCGGCGGCGTGGGGACGTGAACACTCGCAGGGTGCAAAGACGAGACTTCGACCTCCGCCTTCTTCCCCACCCACGCTCTCCGTATCCGACGACGGCGCGGAGGAAGAATAATCTCCTTATAGTCGGGCAGCATCCCGCTCGCGTCCCCCAGCGTCAGCTTCTACCCACCATCATACTCGCCCGCCCCCGAGCACGCGTGCCTTCTCGGCGTCGTACTCAAGCGGCGAGATGCCCCCATACGACGCCGACATGTCCGAGAAGGAGTCGAACGAGTCGCGTTTCTGCGTGGTGTCTTTTCGGATGAAGACGGGGAGGGTGGCGGAGGCGCCGCGCGAGGAGCCATGGGAGGAGGAGAGGTGGTATTTGGATGTTGCGGAGAGGGATGGGAGGGTTAGTAAAGGAAAGGAGGAGATATAACAAAGAAGAGGCAAACACACCCGTTCGAACTGAGCGCCCCGGAACCGTGCTGTATCCCATACACTTGGCGACGGACGGGAATGCCCTGCGGTAGTTCTTAATCGTCTCGTCCGCAAACCAAAAGTACGCGAAGAACAAAAGCGCACACACCGCCGTCGCCCACTGCAGCGTCTCCAGACTCACCACGCTATATGGGTCCGCGCGCTAATAAATCCCGGGCACCTGCACCACCCTCGATAGTTGCTATGCGTTTCGGCCCAGGAGATCCACGGGCTCAGCCCCACGACGCGCACGTCACCCACAGGACCCAGATGCTCAGTGGGGTAGTGAGAGGTCCGTGGATGCGAGCGCCATGAGGCGCACGTAGCGGTTGAGGTTGAGGTTCTTGTTCGCGGAGAGGAGTTCTTTGAACTGCGCGCGGGAGCGGTAGAAGGATTTATGCTGAGGACTAGGGGCGTAGTTAGGTTAGCCTGCATTGAATTCAATGGGGGAGGATAAGGTTGACGCACCACAGTAGACGGCGCCGATGAGGTTGGGAGGGAGGTGGAAGAGCACCACGGCAACGGGGGTCTCGTACTAGGTCTCGCCGAGGCATCCGATGTCCTCGAAGATGTTGTAGCGGCGGCCTTTGACGATTTATTATATATAAAGGAGATATCAGCTTCGGATTGAATTGAGAGCAAGAAAAAGGGGGCGCACGCAAAGGGATCTGCAGGAGAGGGATACCGAGGCTGATGGCGAGGTCGATGTGGATGGTGCGGCGCTTCTCAGCGCGGGTCTTGGTGACGGTGCGCACAGAAACGATCTGGTAGAGCTGTCTGCACAAGCCGTCTTTGCAGAGACCCGCGACAGAGAAAAGGCGTTTCTAAAAAAGAGTGCGAACGGCAGGAAACAAACACGAAGCTGTGGCGGTGCATGCACAGCCGCTGATCGCCGGCTTGTCTCAATCCTCTCAACTTTGCTTTTGCTCGATCGTCGGTGCGCGACTGGCTGGGTTCGACTCAGTCTAAGTACGTCATTCATAATCGCCTCCCCTCTCGGATGACCGCTCCCCTGCTTCAATGGTCTGATAATTCGCCGCTGTGGCGAATATCTCGGGCGCAGCATATCGCCGTACGGCCCGTACTTGGTCGTTCTTTGTGACCTCTGTTCCAGACATGGAACTCCGGGACGTCACGGTGTCTGTTCGCGATATAGCCCGCAAATTCCCGTCTCATCGGTTTCGTTGACTTGCTGGGTGTGGAATGACAATGCTGACGCGATATCTGTACGTCTCTCAATTCTTTCTTCTTACGTTAGAGGCGTACTTACGATTCCACCACAGTGATCACTCGCATCCTCTGCATCGTTGTCTGTATCCCGCCGTTTCGCTTCGCACCAACCGCACGGACTCTACAAGCCGTTGTGCAACGCAGTTTCCGTGTCCAAGCCCGAGCAAAAGTGTTCTGGTTGTCTCTCTATCGTCATTCAAATGCTATTTAGTGCGTTCCCAGCCTTTCTACTCCCCCACCTTCGTGCTAACCGGCTTGTTTTGGAGTTCTAAGCCCACCAGTATCGATACCATAGAGAGTTACCCGGCGCTTTAATTGCAACGTCATCCCATTATGCTTCAGCTCCCACAAGCTTGCTAACCACCTCATCAATCTCTTCGCGTTCTCCGTCCTCCGACCTTCTGCCCCTTTCTGTGCTACGCTCAATTCCAATTCACCCAGTTGCTTGTTCTCTCCGCGTCCACGCCGTTGCTCGCGCCGAGTTCTCGCCTTGCTGGAGCTCATTCTCGACCTCCCCCCATGACCTCCCCGCGCCTCAATCTCTCCTCATCCCCTCCAATGCCTATCGCTTCCTGGATAGGACTTCGGCATAATCAACCCCGATTTCACGCGCTCTGCTGTCTGAATCATTCGCGCGGACGACTCCCCGCGCTCTTTCCGCGCCCGGACAGAAACAGGTAGAACTGCTGCTTGCATCCTCTTTGCGCGGGTTCCAGCTCCTGGTTGGTCTTGGGTTCACCGCGAGGCGCGGAGCCACGCACCTCCGTTTTACGTTTTGGTGGAGGCGGTGCACGTCCTCGCGCGTGCTATACCGCAGCTTGTTCCCGCGCCCCACTGGGACCTTCAGCATCCTTCCCCGCCCCGCTTGCGGACAGCTGCAGGGCCCAACGACGACGCCTTGCGGAGCGCGACCACAGGCACGGCGTGCACTCGACGCTATCTATTTACGACGCTGATGCCAATCGCACTTGCCCATTTTGCGCGCATCTCGAAAGAGCTGGAGTTGGGGATGGGGATGGGGATGGAGACGGAGAGGTGCACGCAGAAGGTCGACTGGAATCTGGAGGTGGAGAACGAGATGAAGATGGAGATGGGCACCGCGCACTCGCGCATCTCGGTGGAGATGGAGATGAAGGAACGCGCCTACAGCACCGATGTCATCCTGCGGCTGAGAGGGAGAGGGAGAGGGAGGTGGAGACGTCGCCGCTGCTCCCCTACGCTCCTGTCGATGATGAGTCTTGCGCATGCGCATGGAGACGGAGGTGTAGAGACGGGTCTGGATGCATGCTCTCCCCATCGCCCTCGCCCTCGCTCTCGCCCTCCGCCCCATCCTCGCCGTCGTCGAGCGCGGCTGGTTTTGGCTTCAGCTTCAAGGCACCGCGCTACTGAGGGCACAGGTGCGCGCAACGGACATCGAGGACCTGTACGTGCGCAAGGAACGCGGGCAGCCTTTCTCGCCGCTTAAGCGCTCCTTCCTTGTGCGAGCGCGGCTTACGGATGCAGTGAACGCATGCGCGCATGCCCACCGGGATCCAGATAGGACTTTTGGTGCGGGAGTGCGCGCGCGCGTCCGTGGAGGTGAGGATGGAGAGCGCGAGTCCGGGTCTGGGTGAGCGTACTTGCTCCCCTCGCGGGTGCAGGGTTTGCGCCGCCGCCGCTGTCCGTGCGTGCGAACCCCAGTCTGAGGGCTGCGAGGCGGGAGAGTCGTATGTGTCGCATAGGCCGATCCAGTGCAGCGCGCGCCAACGACGTGCCCTCCTTCCGCTGGCAGGCACCGCGTCCATTTACATTCCTCCTCTCTCTTTTCCCGTTTTATTGGATTGGATCTGTCGTTCTTGTGCGATGGATGTTTGCCTTGTACCCGGATACGCACCCACCTGCGCTACGGTACCCCTTCCCCGGCATACCTATCTATACCTTACCGCATCTACATCCCGTCCCATCCACGAGCACGACCACCGAGGCTACATTAGGTATAATGCGATACACGTTTGCGCACCTAGTTTATGCCGCAATGCTCAATCATCGAAATAAAATTGTTAAAGCCCAGCGCTGACTCTATCGCCGGAGGAATCGGTTGAAAAAGATGAATAAACATTATAAAGTCCAGCTTTAGATGCTCAAGCGGAGGGGTTCTCTTTCCATCTTCTGTCTTGTGCTTCTTGCATCAGCTAATTCTTTTGGGTGGTCCTTCTGAAGCATGAAGTCCATCTACTGCATTTGATTCGGCTTCTGTGGGTAGGTACTACTGCTTGCTGTTCCTCTCCTCCGACTCTCCCACTCGGAATCTGCAGCTGTTTTCGTCGTCTGAGTCAATCTTTCCCACTGCTCTTCTCTGAGACGAAAAATATCTCAAACTTGAAATTCTTGTCTCTTGAATTGGCACTGCTTGTACCTCTATTGGACTTGAATACGAAACCACGCCAAGACTCGAGTGCTGCCTGGATTATTGACCCTATATTAGTATGAGAAGAAGAACGATGGCTATCTAACCGCATTTGAACATGCTGCAAATCCTCGAGAATCTGTGCAAGCTTCAGCAATGCTGCCCTAATGCAGCGCGAAGACTCTAAAATTTCTGAAACAGCTCGTGAAGCAAATCCGTGTTTGGGTCCTCGAGAACATTTCAAAATTCGCTTCTCCTTCCTGCTTACCTGTGTCTTGTGGGATAACTTCATTCTGTGAATTTCTTTTCGAGCTGTGCTTTGTTGTACCAGCTTCAAACACGCACATGCGTAATCGCGGCATTTTGCAGAATCACCAGGTTGAGAGTTGCCTTAAACTACCAGATACCTAATATTCAGAGCCTCGTCTGGTCCCGCGTGCATTTTACCTGGCTCGATTTTGGCTGTGCACTGCGGGGTGCCGTAAAACCTGGTTGGGATGTGCCGCTGAATTACCGTTCAAGCAACGACAGTTGCAATTTTTCCTACTCAAGTCTGTACCACCCACTGGCGCGAGCACACACGTACAATGCATATTTTCATCCCCCCGACCTCGACTTCGACTCGAGCAGTAGGACCTTAAACTGGAGACACTCCGGATGGCAGAATCATTACGATGGACTCATTTAATTCTTTCCCATATTTCCAAGAAAACATAAACACACCGCTGGTATCAGACGGTTATAAATAGCCAAGAGATTCGGGAATTGCGGGGAACGACTGGGAGAATATAATTGCTGGCCTTCATACAGCAGAAGCCCACTGCGTGGCTGTAGGACGACTGCAGTGCTGCACTGCGGCACAGTCAGAAAATTTCCGAATTCCAGAAAACTGAATTGCGCTTGAAAGCTGTTGAATTACGTGACCTGGCTGTTCATATTGATCATTTAAACCGGTGCAATATGCCTCACCGCACAGCTATCTCAGGCCAGCAGAAATGAGCAGCGTGAATTGTTTGCTTCTGACTGACGAAGTAAACTTTTCAGGGTTGTATACCTAGATGACATACGAAAAATCATAATTAAAAGATCCGGTCAAATAAGCGCGCGATGTAAAATAAGCGCCGTATTTAGAGCGGAGCTCGGCAGCAGTAGAGCACTGCCTTACAACAGCTTCTAGGCGAGTGACGTGTCACCCACTCTCTTCTGCTTCCCCCATGCCACTCTTCACCTCCGCCTCTGGGATCCAAATCAACGGCGGGACTTTCATCGACAATGCAGGGGACATGAATATCATTCATCCTCCGCAGGCTATGCCAGGGCAGAATATCGGTGCTCTAGAATTTGTGGCAGAAGGCCCGAGTCGGGAGTTATCAGGGGGTGGAAAGGAATGACCGAGGATTTGGAGCTGCGAGGATTCAACCATATGGTATGCTGCCTGGTCAATATAATCAATAAGATCTAATGAAGCCGAGAAGATGTTTCTCACCGCCCGCAAATTCTGAATCGGACTCAGAGCTCATCCCTCCTTCTTGCCGATGAAGCTACCGTGGTTGCATCTGGTCCATCATTCTCAAACTCTCCACCATTTACATTTGCCCCATAGGAACATGAGTTTAATTCTCATCACTTCTTGGGGTCATTGAGTGCCTCACATGCCTCACAAGATTTCACCACTGGAAATCACGAACAGTTTTATGAATCAATGAGTTCTATGGGTTCTGAACATCCCATGTCCAGCTTTGGACCTGTCGCAGGGGATTTCAGCCAGATTTCATCCTCTGATAACCCATTTGGGTTGACATTGACTGGGCATGTTCCAAATCCACTCTTTGCCACCGAGATATTTTCAGAAGAAATGCAACCTCAATTTGGACCATCTCTTCATCTTCCAACCATAGTGGATGTGTCTAATTTGGGGCCATTTGGTGAACTTTCACCACCAGGCATCGGTTCTGTTGCTGGGACCAATCCCCAACCCTGGGATGACCAATCCCAGGAGCAAAGAGTAATTAATGGTGGGACATTCATTGGTGGAAATTTAAATTACATTCATACAACTGTGGTGCCACCCAGTAAGTTTCTCATTTCAATAGTGTAACTCTAGTTTTACCTGGGCTTTTGCAGGTATCTCTGCAGATCAAACTGCTCGACAAACTAACAATTGCCCACTACCATCGAGAATTTTCCATGGCAGACAGGCAATCCTTGACAAGATGCATGAATTCTTCAACCAGGACATTGGGAAGCAACATATTTATGTTCTGCATGGACTGGGTGGTGCTGGGAAGACACAGATTGGGCTGAAATTTGTCAATAACTCTTCACAGTAAGTTGGATTTTGACAAGTAAATACCCATATTGATCATCATGGGTTTAGCTTCACAGAAAGGTTTTTCCTTGATGGCAGCACTGCAGAAACCATTGATACTGGATTAAAGAACATTGCATCCATGAAAAATGTTGGGAACTCTTCACAAGATGCATTGAGGTGGCTTGCTAATAAAGAGGGAGACTGGCTAATGTTCTACGACAACACTGATGACCCCAAGCTCAACCTGAATAGTTTTCTGCCTCAGTGCACTCATGGAAATATTATCATCACAACTCGTAACCCTGGGCTCTGTGTCTATGCTGGAGAAAACTCTGCTGTGTCTGACATGGAGGAGACAGATGCTGTGGAGTTGTTACTCAAAAGTGGTGCCCAAGAGAGTTCATCAGCGAACACAAAAATTGCAGCTGAGATTATAAAGGTGAGTTGATATTTGTTTCTTGCTACTTCATCATAAGTGATGTTTCAAAAGGAAATGTGCTACCTTCCTCTCGCAATTGTGCAGGCTGGAGCATTCATCTCACAATCTGGAGGACTCAACAGTTATTTGGACATCTACATGAAGAATCGAGCGCAACTGCTGAGTGAAAAACCAGCCCAAAGTCATGATGGCTATGAATGGACAGTGTACACGACATGGCAAATGAGCTTTGACAAGCTCAGTCCACTGGCTGCAATGTTCCTGCAGCTTTGTTCATTTCTTCATCGGGATGGCATCACAGAGGAGATTTTCAGCAGAGCCACCACATACACATTTCCATCTTCTTGTCCATCCAGAGAAACACTGCAAAAGCCACTGGAGTTCCTTGCACACTTCACAGAGCCTACAGGAAAATGGGACACCTTCCGCTTCCTGAAAGTGACAAACGAAGTCAAAGCATATTCTCTAATGACCTTTGATCCAGAGAGAAAAATGTTTTCAATTCATCCACTAGTGCACAGCTGGAGTCAAACAACAATCACAGACCTACAGTCATATCATTCCATCATGGTGGCTATAATGGGCATGTCTATTGATGAAATCCCATATGTTCATCAACAACTTGCTAGTCAGCGATTGCTTTCCCATGTCAACTCCTTGAGGCATGGCAACCAGCAGGTGGTTGTGGATTTTGGTGCACAATATGGAAAAGTCTATTATCATGCAGTGCAGTATGAGGAAGCAATGGAACTTCATCTCGCAGTGCTGGAAAAGCGAAAACAGGTTCTAGGGGATGACCATCCAGAGACTCTTCTGGCCATAGATCCTCTGGTTTCAACATACGTGCACCTAGGCCAGTTCCACAAGGCCACAGAGCTTGGTGTTGTTGTGTTAGAAAAGCGAAAACAGGCTCTTGGGGATGACCATCCAGACACTCTTCATGCTATGGGGAATCTGGCATCAACATATCAGAAGCTAGGCCAGTTCCACAAGGCAGAAGAGCTTGACATTGTTGTGTTGCAGAAACGAAAACAGGTTCTTGGGGATGACCATCCAAATACTCTTCTGGCCATGGGGAATCTTGCATCAACATATCGTGATCTAGGCAATTTCCACAGGGCACAAGAGCTTGAGGTTGTTGTGTTGGAGAAGCGAAAACTGGCTTTTGGTGATGACCATCCAGACACTCTGTGGACCATCGGTAGCCTAGCCTCAACATATCACAGTCTAGGTGACCTCCACAGGGCACAAGAGCTTCAAGTTGTAGCACTGGAGAAGCGAAAACAGGTTCTTGGTGATGACCATCCAGACACTCTTCTGGCCATGGGGAATCTGGCATCAACCTATCACAAGCTAGGCAAGCTCCAGAAGGCTGAAGAGCTGAAAGTTGTAGTGTTAGAAAAGCGAAAACAGGTTCTTGGGGATGACCATCCAAACACTCTTCTGGCCATGGGTAATCTGGCATCAACATACAACCGTCGAGGTGAATTCCACAAGGCAGAAGAGCTTCAAGTTAAAGTGCTGGAGAAGTGTAAACAGACTTTTGGTGACAATCATCCAGACACCCTCCGAGCTCTGGGGAATCTGGGATGGACCTATCATCAACTCGGGCAATTCCGGAAGGCAGAAGAGCTTGAAGTTGTTGTGCTAGAGAAGAGAAAAAAGCATCTGGGAGACAATCATCCAGACACCTTGCAGACTATGCGAAATCTAGCATCAACATACCGCTGTCTTGGCAGAGGCTGAGGAGCTTGAGGCCATTGTTCACGACTATGAGGAAGTGGAAGGTTCTGTGAGTGAAACTTCAGAGGGTTCAGATGAGGAGGCATCTGAGGACTCGACTCAATCATAGTGTTTCCTATATACATATGCTTTTCCGTTGTGTTACATATTTATAAATGAATCAGAGATCATAACTAGCAGCTGTAACATCAATTTGAATAGATCTACGCAGTAATGTGGCGTAACCTGGTAAAGATGATGGAGGTCGAATGAATCACATAAAGTTGTCAAACATAAGTATGCTTTTTCAATTAATTTCGGAAATGAGTGTTTGCTGGTATTTAAAATCATTCAAGACCGTGGCTGCTCTCAATTTCTGGAGCAAAGATCGGATCTGTCTGGCCATTTATGGGCGAGAAGATAGCAATATCAATATGGATATCAAAGGTACAAAATCCTGGAAATATGGGTCGTAGAATTGTCGCCAAAGTATAATTAACCGCGGAAGTAATCACTAACATTTACATGGAGAAAGATGAAGTCAACAAAGTCCGGATCTGGAGTCAGATCAGGATTCACCAGACATGATACAGAGAATTTCGAAATGCCATTCCACTAGAATACTTATGGGTGGCCATTCGGACTTCCCAGCAATCTTCCCCAAAATGGCGAGGAAAGAGGATATTGGGGCAGAGCAGCGGTCTGAACAACGAGGAAAGATATTTAACTAAACTTGCGTCAATGTTTTTACTCTCAGGAGTAGAAGGTTCGAAAGAGGTCCCGTAGTGCCTGGACATTTGAGACAGATACACCACAGAAGATCTATAGAGTCATATTCGAACAGGGGGTGGTTTTCGAAGATACATCCGCACAAGTGCATCAGATGTGAATTGATAGTTCAACTCGAGATGGCAGGGCAGACTGGAGCAGCGTTGGGTTCCGTCAGCATCGAAATCGAGATCAATGCCTGGCAGAGGGCTAGCCAGGACAGTCGAGAGAACTTCCCGAACTCGGCACAGGGGTTAGAGCAATATTTAAGGTACCATGGAGGACGTGAACATTGATATTCCAGTGCTGAGGACTTGACAGGAGCTGTCGGGCCCGAGTGAAGGCAGCGAGGGATCACCTTGTCGGTGAAAGGGTCGCTTGAATTCCGTTCGCATACAGTTCAGGGAGTAGTGCCGCATGTCACCTGGTTCCGTCAACTCAGTATTAAAACCTTTCCAGGAGAGCAATTTTTTTAATTAAGTTACCACCCGAACATACCGAAGAGGCACCTGGAATCAATTTCGTGTGGGTTGTATTTCAATTTCTGTTAACAGAATTTTCAATTGATAGTTATTTTTCTGAAGACGGCAGGGAAATCACGCTCAACTGTCTTGGGAAGAGAAGCACGGATATGTTGCCGTAGATTCGGGCTTTGACTGACCATATCCATGTCACCAACTGCGTAGAATCTGGAGCCTGAAGGGTGTTGTTGCAAAGGAGGAAAATAATTCGAGCTTGTGGCCCCGCACGGGCAAAAGCCGATAAGTTGCCAGAGTCTGCATTCCACTTGAGCGGGCAATTGAAGAGACAGGCATTCAGTTCGGGCTGCTGAATTCACTTTATCTGGCACACTCTGAAAGAGGTAATTATGAAGGATGGCGTAAAGTCCAGTTTGATAAGTCGGCGCACTCTGAATTTGATCAAGCAATGCACGCAGGCAACAGAGAAAATCCCAACAAAAGATCCAAAAAGGGCCCAATAAATTCGTGGTTCTGCGGGTTTACTGCGGTTGGAGAGCTGGAATGGCCCGCATAACTGTACATATCAGCCTTCGGCTAGGCAAGTCAGTTTGAAAGTCCATCCGAGACAAGAATTGCGAGAATTCTGGAAGACTTGGACCTTGGGGTTCAAAAGAGAGAATCCGAAGAGAGCGCAGGATGAATGAACTATTATAAAAGCCAAGGAGACCACCGATTAATTCCGCAGCGCCGAGAGCAACTCTGAGCAAAGGCCTCCAAGACAAGAATGATAACGTGAATGACCCAGACCAAAAAAAAATCAACAGGATCAGAATCGGGAGGCCCTGGTCCCGAATCTAAAGAGAACAGCAATGTGGTTTAACGCTTCCGCTGACCTGTTTCGAGGATTCGAGGAAAGGTTACTTAGTTTCGAAGAGTTCCGAATATCCGATCCGCAAGTGGTGCTGAACCCTGCACCAAGAATACAGACGAGATTTGGGCAAAAAAAAGAGGCTAGAATCCAAGAGTCGGGTTTTTCTGAATGCTGCGCAGCGAGATGGAGGACGTAAGTAGGATGACGAGGTTGTGGCGGCATACTTATCTATACCGTACCGTGTCTACGTCCCATCCACGAGCATGACCGAGGATAGATTAGGTATAATACGATACATACCCTGCTTCCATGCTACTAGTAGTATACACCCCTAAATTTTATGTTCAACCAATGAAATAAAATTCATAAAACCCAGCGCAGGCGATCGCTGGAGGCTGAATCGGTTGAAAAGATGAATACATTATAAAGTCCGGCATTGAATATTTAAATGCCCAAGCCGAGCGGGGAGAGGTTCATGTACATGTGGTGTACACGGCCGCTGATGTTTTCTCTTCTCCGTCTTCTCCCTTCTCCCAAGGCCATCTCCTGTTTTATGCCTCCGTGCATCAGCCCATTCTTTTGGGTGCACCTTCTGAGGCACAGACTCGAGTCCATCTGCTCTACTTTATTTGGCTTCTGTGGGCCGGTGCTGTTACTGCTCTCTGCGGCTGTTGCCTTCGTCGAATCCAGTCTTGCCGGGGTGCTCTCCTGTCAAACTCTTGGCCTGGTTCTTCTTGTACCTTCTATCGGACTGCAATACGAAACCGCGCCGAGTGCCACTTGAATTATTGATGCTATACTATTATGGGAAGAACGACGGCTATTTGACCGCCTTTGAACATGGTGCATGTCCAAAATCGACCCTCGAGGATCTATGCTAGCTTCAGGAATTCTAACCGGTGTCCTGCCTAACATAGCGCGAAGACTCTGAAATTCCTGAAACAGTTTGCGAAGCAAACTCCGACCGCGACGGTTTCGGTCCTCAACAACACTCGCAAATTTCGCTTCTTCCTGGGTGTCTGTAGGTTGGGATAACTTAATTTTGTGTATTTCTGTTCGAGTCCTCCTGAGCTCTGCTTTGTTGTACCAGCTTCAAATACGCACACGCATAATCGCGGCATTTTCCAGAATCCTCGCCGTACCATACCTAATATTCTGCGCCTCATCTGATCCCGCGTGTATTCATATCTGGCTCGATTTTGCTGTGGCAAAACCTGGTTGGGATGTGCCGCTGAATTACCGCGTGTAAGCAACGACTGCTGCATTTTTTTTTGGCTCAAGTCTGTAGCACCTACTGGTGCGAACACCCACGCCTACACACATGGATATTTTCATCTCCGACCTTCGCAGTATGACTTAAACAGGAGACACTCCGGTCGGAAGAAGCATTACGATGGAATCATTTAATTCTTTACCATACTACGCTTCTCAGAAATCACTTGCAAAGTAGCCAAGAGATTCAGCGAGTTGCGGGGGAAGACTGAGGAGATATAGTCGCTGGTTCTTTCTCTTTCTGGCTGTGGCAGGGCAACACGTTAGTTGTCCTACAGACATCCGTGCGCTCCTGCTGAAGATTTAATTGGCTTGACAGCTGTTGAACTATGTGACCTGTCTATTGATATCCATCATGCAAACCGGTGCAACATTCCACAGCACACAGCTATATCAGGCCAGCAAAAATAAGCATTCGGTGTGGATTTGTGCTTCTGACCGGGTAGGCAGACTTTCCAGGGTTGTGTGCTGCTTAGATGATACCCGATTCTAAGCAAAAGGATTTTAGGAATCCGGTCAAATAAACGCGCGATGTAAAATAAGCGCCATTTAAGCGCGGAGCTCGACAGCAGTAGAGCACTGCCTTACAACAGCTTCTCAATGACGTGTCACCCACTCTCTTCTGCTTCCTCCATGCCACTCTTCACCTCCGCCTCTGGGTTCCAAATCAATGGCGGGACTTTCATCAACAATGCAGGGGACATGAATATTATCCATCCTCCGCAGGCTATGCCAGGGCAAAATATCGGTGCACTGGAATTTGTGACAGAAGACCCGAGTCGCGAGTTATCAGGGGTGGAAAGGAATGACCGAGGATTTGGAGCTGCGAGGATTCAACCATACTAGCAGTAACCCGTGCTTCGCTACGGTGGGAATAGTGAAATCTAACATTTTTTCATTTCTCCCACTTGAAAAGGTTTGCAACTGCCGCTCCTCGTCAACCTGCGGTTGACTCGTCGCGGCCTAGTGGCCAGTGACAATTATCCTGATGCCGTTTCAATCCATCAGTGAGCACAGAACATGTCGGAATTTATTCTGGGTATATGTCTGTCGTCTCTTCATGGCTGTTCTGCCTCTGGACTCCCAGGTGATTGTTTTGCCATGCTGTGCTGTCCATAGGACAATCTGTGGTGGTAGTTGACCGGAATGTTACATTGTCCATCTTTCTGGTGACTCTAATAGTTGGTATTGGACATTCATGAACAGTATCTGGTCTCGTTTGTGGCGGAATTGTTGACCTCCAAATTCTGTGTGGCCAGGTAGCATATCCTAACTTCTAGCTGGAATGTCTAATACCGACATGGTCCTTAGAAAACAATTGCAGTTCTACAGTCTGTCAAAACCCAGTTATTTGTGGAAGCTTTTATTTCCTTCATGCATGCTCCCCAGCTTTAATCTCAGCCTGAGGTTATTTCCAATTGATCGGACTGCCAGACTATTCAAAACGTGATCAGAAACGGCGCTTTAACAGACTGCTTTAACGAAGTTTTCAACATCTGAACAGTTCAAAAATAGTAATCCAACAGTTGAGTGGAGATTTGAACATCTCGACAGTTTTCAGTGGAGCGTTGGAGCAATTGACGACATGCGGTGCTCAGGCAGCCAATCAGGTTTATCGAGAGTCAAAGGTGTTCGATTCTTATATAGATGGTATGTTCCCTGCCCAATGTAATCAACAGGACCTGATGAAGCCGAAAAGATGTTTCTCAGCGCCCGCAGATTCTGAATCGGACACAGAGCTCCTCTCTCCTTGTTGCAGATGAAGACCCTTGGGCTACTTTTGTTGCATCTGGTCCATCATTCTCGAACTCTCTGCCATTTACATCACCCCCACAGGAACATGAGTTCAATTCTCAACACTTCTTGGAGTTGGTCAGCACCACACACAGTTCACAAGATTTCACAGCTGGACATCACGAACTCTTTCATGATTCAATGAATTCTACGGGTTCTGAACATCCCATGTCCAGCTTTGCATCTGCCGCAGGGGATTTCCGCCAGATTTCATCCTCTGATAACCAATTTGGGTTGGCGTCGACCGGGCTTGTTCCAACTCCACTCATTTCCACCCATATATTTTCAGAAGAAACACAACCCCAATTCACACCATCTTTTCCTCTTCCAACCATGGTGGATGTGTCTAACTTGGGGCTTGTGAGAGGGCCATTTGGTGAACCTGAACTACCAGTCATAGGTTCTGTTGCTTGGACCAATCACCAACCTTGGGATGCCCAAACACAGGAGCAAAGAGTAATCAATGGCGGGACATTCATTAGCGGGAATGTAAATTACATTCATACAACTGTGGTGCCACCCAGTAGGATTCCCATTTCAGTGTGACTCTATTTTTACCTAGGTTTTGCAGGTATCTCTGCAGATCAAGCTGCTCAACAGACTAACAATTGCCCTCTGCCATCCAGAATTTTCCATGGCAGACAGGCAATCCTTTACAAAATGCATGAATTTTTGAGCCAGGACATTGGGAAGCAACATATCTATGTTCTGCATGGACTAGGTGGTGCAGGAAAAACAGAAATTGGGCTGAAGTTTATCAATGACTCCTCACTGTGAGTTGGAAATTTGACAAGTAAAATACATATATTGATCATCATGGGTCTAGCTTCACAGACAGGTTTTTCCTAGATGCCAGCACAACAGCAACAATTGAAACAGGGTTGAAGAGCATAGCAACCTCGAAAAATATTGGAAGCTCTTCTCAGGATGCATTGAAGTGGCTCGCAACCAATCAGGAAGACTGGTTGCTGTTCTATGACAATGCCGATGATCCCAAGATTGACCTGCACAGATTTATACCCCAGTGCAGGCATGGGGATATTATCATCACAAGCCGTAACCCCAGCCTTCGTGGCTATGCTGGAGCACACTTTGCTGTGTCTGATATGGAGGAGACCGATGCTGTGGCCTTATTGCTCAAAAGTGCTGGTGAAGATGTTTCATCCGCTAGTGAAAAAATTGCAACTAGGATTGTGAAAGTGGGTTGCAGTTTAGTTGCTCATTCAATAGACCTGATGTTTCAAAGGAATTGTGCTATCTTCCTCTTGCAATTGTGCAGGCTGGAGCATTTATCTTACAATCTGGAGCCCTGGACAGTTATTTGAACATCTATATGAAAAATCGTGCGCAACTGCTGAGGGAAAAACCAGCTCAGAGCCATGACAACTATGCCTGGACAGTGTACACAACATGGCAAATGAGCTTTGACCAGCTCAGTCCATTGGCTGCGATGTTCCTGCAGCTTTGTTCTTTTCTCCATAGAGATGGAATTTCAGAGGATATTTTCAGCAGAGCCAGCACATACACATTCCGACTGGCCATTCCATCCAGAGAAGAACTAAAAAAACCACTGGAGTTCCTAGTACAGTTCACTGAGCCTGCAGGTGAATGGGACACTCTTTGCTTCCTGAAAGTGACAAATGAAATCAAGGCCTATTCTCTAATGACCTTTGATCCAGAGAGAAAAATGTTTTCAATTCATCCACTAGTGCATAGCTGGAGTCGAACGACCATCACAGACCAACAGTTGTATCATTCAATCATGGCAGCTATCATGGGCATGTCCATTGCAGAAATCCCTGATGAGCACCAACAAGTTGCTAGTCTGAGATTGATTTCCCATGTTGACTCCTTGAGGCATGGCAATCAGCAGGCAGTGGTAAATTTTGGTGCACAGTACGGAATGATCTATTATCATGCAGGACGGTCTGAGGAAGCCAAGGAACTTGATCTTACAGTGCTAGAGAAGCGAAAACAGGTTCTTGGTGATGACCATCTAGACACTCTCGAGGCTATGGGGAATCTGGCATCAACATACTGGCACCTAGCCAAATTCCAGCAGGCAGAGGAGCTGCAAATTGTTGTGTTAGAGAAGCGAAAACATGTTCTTGGTGATGACCATCTATGTACTCTTCAGACTATAAGTGACCTGGCATTAACATATCAAAAGCTGGGCAAGTCCCACAGAGCAGAAGAGCTTCAGGTAGTTGTGTTGGAGAAGCGAAAACAGGTTCTCGGTGATGACCATCCAGACACTCTTAAAGCTATGGGCAATCTAGCATCAGCATATTCCAAGCTAGGCAAGTTCCACAAGGCACAAGAGCTGAATGTTGTGGTGTTGGAGAAGCGAAAACACATTCTCAGTGATGACCATCCAGACACTCTTCATGCTATGGGTGATCTGGCTGCAACATACAATCATCTAGGTGAATTCCAGCAGGCAGAGAAGCTTGAAATTGTAGTGCTGGAGAAGCGGAGACAGGTTCTTGGTGATGATCATCCAGACACTCTTCTGGCTATGGGTAATCTGGGATGGACCTACCACTGTGTAGGCGAATTCCAAAAGGCAGAAGAGCTTGGACTTGTTGTGCTAGAGAAGATGAAGAAGTTTCTGGGTGCCAATCATCCAGACACCTTGTGGACTATGCGAAATCTAGCATTAACGTACCGCAGTCTTTGCAAACTGTTTGAGGCTGAGGGGCTTGAGACACTTGAGAAAGCATTGAAAGCTTCCACCAATGAATGATCAGAAGGTTCAGATCATGGTGACTCGCATAGTGTTTTGTATATGCTTACCTTTTGGAGTACATATTTATAATGAATCAGAAAATTTAAACTGACAGGTGCAACATCAATTTGAATAGATCCACTCAGTACTGTGGCGTGACCTGGTAAAGATACAAGAGGTCAAATGAATCACATAAATTTGTCAACACACAAGTATGCCTTTCTTTCAATTAATTTCGCACATGAGTGTTTACTGGTATTTAAAATCATTCAAGACCGTGGCTGCTCTCAATTTCCAGAGCAAAGGTCGGACCTGTCTGGCCATTGATGGGCGAGAAGATAGCAATATCAATATAGGTATCGAGGTACAAAATCCTGGCAAAACGGGATGTACAACTGTCGCCAACGTATAATTAACCATGGGAGTAATCACCAATATTTACGTGGAGAAAGATGAAGCCAATAAAGCCCGGACCTAGAGTGGATCAGGGATTTACCATGATACAGAGAATTTCGAACCGCATGCCCTAGAATATGGGTGGCCATTGGGCCATTTGCGAAATCCTCCCGGAAGGAGGAGGTTGGGGCAGAACAGTCTCTGCAGTTTGAATAATGGGAAAATATATCCAACTTGTGCAATATTTTGACTCTCGGGAGTACAGGGTTCGAGATAGCTTCCAAGGTATGTGCCGGGACATTTGACCATTACAGAAGATGATTAGAGTCATATTCGGACAGGGGTCGGTTTTCGAAGATGCATCCGCGCAAGTGCATCCGACATACATTGAGATTTCGGCTCGAGATGCTACAGTAGACTGGAGCTCCACGGACTCGAGATCGAGATCGATGTCCTGCGGAGGATGAGGTAGGAAAGCAGAGAAAACTGTTTGCAAGCTCGGAAAGGGGTGCATGATGGGAATGACATTAATATTCCAGTGCGAAGACTCGATAGGATCTGTCAAGCTACGCGCGTGGGTGACATAATCTCACGCTGTCAATGAAAGGGATTATTTCATTCAGTTCGCACGCACAGTTGAGGGAATATTTAGGGCTGGATACCTACAGCCTGTAATCAGCCTCTCGAGAAGGGCGAATTTTTCGCTGTCCATGACTAAATTACCAACCGAATGCACCGAGGAAATCCTTGAAAAGAATTTGGGGTGGGTTGTACTTAGGTAATTTCTGTTTATGTTAGCAGTGGGATTTCTATTTCTGAGAACGGCGAGGAACTAACACTCAACTGTTTCAGCACGATGAGAGTGTGAGATGCACGAATATGTCGTCGTAGATATAAGGTCCTAAGAATAACCCGTCTCATATCGCACAAGAGCAAAATAACTTGGGGGTTTAACGCAGAATTGTAGAGTGGATCCGCACAGACAAGACTCAATAAGTTAATGTGCACCCCCGCTTGGTTCGGCCATTAAGAGAGCGATTCAGTCTGGTCTTCATAATTCGCATTCTCCAGCGCAAGCTCAATGATTTTGAAGGGTGGTGTAAATTTCAGTCAATATCGGTGCACTCTGCATGAGATCAAGCAACGCGTGCGGGCAAGAGAGAAAAATGCCAACAGCAGATCGGATTTGAGCCAATCAATATTCGTGGTTCTGTGGGTTGGTGGGGATGCCTGTGAGCTGTGATCGCAGAGTCTGCATGATTGTATGTATCAACATTCGGTCAGGCAGATCAGTTTGCACATCCATCCGAGACGGGCATTGCGGGAAAGGTGCAAGACATCGAATCATAGCAGAGACTGGGACGTGGGAGGCCGAACCGAGGAGAGTGCAGGATGAATCAATTATTATAAAAACCCCTGAGACCAGACTCATTCCGCACAGCCGAGAGCAAGACCATCCAGGACAAGAATACAAGCAAAAAAAGCAACGTGAATCAGAATTAGCAGGAACTGGATGACAGCAAGCCCGAGTCCAACGGTAGAAAACAGCAACATGGTTCACGGCTTCCACTGACCTGTTTCAAACTTCGAGGAATCGGGGAGAGGCTAGAGTTCCGAATATCCGATCGGACCGATCCGCAATTGGTGTTGACCCTGCATCAAGAATACGGACCAGATTCAGGCCAAATCAAGAGACTAGAATTCAAGAGTCCGCTTTTTCGTACACTGCAAGAGAATTGCAGCGGAGATGGAGGACGTAAGCAGGATGACGCTGTGGCGGTGTATGCACAGCCACTGATCGCCGCTTTCACCTTTCTTCAAACTCGTCGCCGATATACGACTCTCTGCATTCAAGCGCGTGTCTGCGATTGGTCATCGTTACAATGCCCTCCTTTCGTCTCGTATAGCCGCTCCCTCCTGCTTTATGGTCTGCAAATCCGCGCGTCATGGTAGAGAATGTGCCGCTTGTCGTCTGCCTCGGTCTCCACCTCCATTCCAGGCGTAGACCCGACGTCTCGCAGGCTGGGTGTGACATCGGTGCGTTTTCTTTGTCCTTTTGTCGTGTCATACGTACTTACGCGAGTGTACTGCAGTATCGAGACTCATTGTCGCAATCCTTCGCGGCGTCGCTCTTTATCCACATGTCCACCGGATCCCGAATCAGTCCTGCAATTCTAGTCCTCGGTGCGTTGCCTGCCTCTCCTCTCCATATATCCAAGCCCCTTCACACAGAACTCATCGCCAAGGCCACCGCTACGCCATCTTCGCTAACATCGGGCGCCAATCTCTGCCTACTCCGTATCGTACACTGTTACCAAACGTCATCCTCCGTGCCTTCTTTGCGCCCAATTCCTCTCCATATTCATGCACACTTTGACCGCCTCATGGCGCTCACGCCTCTCGCACTGGCCCTCGCCCCCGCTTTCGTGGATCTACCTTGCCGCCTCGTGCTCCCGCAGCGTCCATCGCGTCATGGGAGCTGTGCAGAGCCGCCGACTTCCCCTCATTTATCATCAATCATACATATGTGCGCGCGCTCTTTCGGCTTGCGGGCCAACGACTCCCTGCCTCATTCCGGCGTGCGGATGCGCAGATGACGCCCAGCTCGGTATGCTCTGCGCGCTTCCCTTTTGGGGTTCTCCGCGCTCTTGGAGTTCGCGCGGAGGCCGCTTTTTTGGGTTCGCTCCCGTCCTCTTCGCCCGTCGGGGTGCGCGTGCCATGGAACGAGAGCATGTCGCCCTGCTCCTCATGCGCGAGAGGGAGCGCAGTGAGATCCGTTCACGTCTGGGAAGCACTTGCAGCCGCTACCTCCCTGCACTTGTACATCTCGCGCACGCACCCTCGCGCACCTGGTGACGGTGGTGGATGGAGATGGGGACGAGATGACGATGCAGATTGGTGAAGATGACGAAACGCGCAGCCGGAGATGCAGACGACGATAGAGTGGGCACGCGTCGACAGAGACGGAGTGCAGGTACGCGTGTGCATCCCTCTCCCGCCCTCACCGTCGAGCGCAGGCCTAGGCTGTGGTTCGGCGCACCCACCCTTGCCTTCGCTCTTGCTCTCCCCACCCTCGCCCTCGCCCTACTCCCTCATCTCCACCCTCCCCTTCCCCTCGCCCCCGCTGTGTGGTACGGGACGCGCTGGCTCCGAGCTGTGCCGGTCCGCGCACGTACCCGCGCATTCGCAGAGATGGAGAAGCGCGGGTGCCCACGCGAGCAAATCCTTCCCTCCCTATCGCAATCCCTCCTCGTACGCACTTGTCTTCCTTGAGCGCATACGGATATGCACGGGTCATCGAGGCGGAGAGGAGGGTGCGACTTGGGTTTGTATGCCGCACTCGCACGGGTCGTTGAGCTATCGAGGCGGGGTGTCTGTGCGTACTCGCGCCGACGTCGCTGTCTTCTTCCTGCGCGGATAAGGCGCGCTCCGCGGATATGGGTGATATCATTTTGGATGCGGATGCGCACTCGCGTGGGTCAGTGGAAGTGGGGGTGGGGATGGAGAACTCGCGCAGATGCGCTGTGAGTGCGCGTACATTTTGCCCTCCCCTCCCTCGCACTCGCTCATATTCCTCTCCTCACCCTCGCTATCCTTCTCTTTGAACTCCGAGGTCAGATCCCTATGTTCTGCACGATTTGAGGTATTCCCAGCCTCTCAACCCCCATCCACATATGCACGGCCAGCGCGCTCAACGAGAGAAGTCGCGACCTTCGGATATGGTTTCTTTTATTCAAGTCCTGCTCATTTTGTGCTCAATCATTAAAATAACATTGATAAAATCCAGCGTTGGTCACCGTCGAAGGCTGAGTTCGTTTAAAAAAAATGAATTAAGTTCAGCCCCGGGTGTTCGGTCCTCGTGGGTACCCACCGATCCTTTCGCTTCTGCTCTTTCTAGGCTCCGTCTGAAGCACGGGGTCATTCTACCACGGGTAATTCCGCGTCCTGACTCGACTTGTTGCTGTTCCCTCACCGAGTCTTGAGACCTCATCATCCGCAATTTCCTTCCGACTCTCTTAGCACGCGACCTCTCCACTGCTTCTTCCTTGGCTTATCTTGGTTTGTACCTCTGACCCGAGAAATTTAATATGAAACCATATTTCTGCTTACTGTAAATCTTGGCTTGAATGAAAGCAAGAACATCGACAGTTCAAATACTTGTTTGCTCGCCATTTCAGGATTCCAGAATCTTCACCTCCTTTGGGAGCCGGCTTGGGAATACAGTTGAAGGTATTTGTACCGCTGCCATAGCTCTCTTTGACCCAGATATCTGCTTGTACCCGACCGATGCCCAAGCCCGGATGATTCCCCAATGTTCAATGTTCAATGTTCAATGGACCTCGACATCACTCTTAGGTTTCGAAATTGCTCTAAATTCTTTATTTATTTATTGAATGGTAAATGGCTTCGCGTTCAAGTCTGAATCGGCTACTGCCAGTTTCTTTGAGCAATCTCATCCTGCGGGCTTGACTCGTAGTTATTTGAACACTGTCATTCTCAGCCCTGTTGATTATTTTCATTGCCATATTCCTATGGACTTGTTCTTTATTTCGGGATCTCCGTTTTCGCATTCGTTGACATCAATTCATCAGACTCGAAATACCAGTTTCGTCACCACTTGACTTGTCCTCCATTTCACGGTTTCAGCTCTGACTCTGACATCGGCGTGGCACATTTTCGCGCTTCCAGACCTGGAATGCGGTCAAAAAGTGAGTACCGAAGGTAATGTAATTAGGGTGGTTTAGATTGGCAGCGCCATGCGGTAAGTCAGCTATATCTTGATTGGTTGATGCTCTCAGATTTACTGACAAGTCAAAGTCTACAACCCCTTGCATCGGATTTGGTACTGAGGATCCGAGTGGATCCAACTTGCAAGTGCCGAAGCTCTCAGGTCCAGGTCAGTTCACTTTATTTGCGGCTTTCATATTGATTGGCTTGAGCCTCCTCGCGGCGGGTGCAAAAAAGGTATAGGTGGATTGTGGAGGAAGTGAAGTGTCTTTGATATCGCTTCCCGTGGGGAGCCATTGTGGTTAGAAAACTGGTAATATCGCAACTTACACGGACCCGAGCTATCCCGACCGCTGCGGAAGAGGTAGTTGATTCTGAAAGGAAAGGTTTCTGCACGTATCTGCCTCCAAGAAATATTAGCTACACCGAAAGAAAAGAATGACAGAACTTGGATGTTGCATTTTATAATGAGCTCTGGGCGGAGGAGAAGTAGTACCGTACCATCGATTACCAAATGTTGAATAGGTTGGATGACAAGGCTTTAACATTATCGTCTTCAGTTGAACTGTCGTCTAAATGGCGTCAAGTCCATTGAAGTGCAATCCACATAGACAAATAGACACGCCTTATTGCGAGCGAGATCCGAAAATTATTGTTGCATATGGTCTGCGGAGTTCAGTCGGCGTAGCAAGTCACTGCGTTGAGGCCCCCCGTAGTCAGAGGGTGTGACTACGGAAGTAGTCGCATGGACATTGGCCTACATGCGACTACCTTGTCCTACCTGCGACTACGTCTGACTACCTGTGACTACGTCTGTAGTCACAGCCTGGCTTCGACTAGTTGGCACTATTGGCCTTGAATTTTCATGAAATAAGTGTTGTTGAGTTATCGCAAGTCGCTATTGGGTCAGTGGGACTTGGCATCTGATCAGAGCAACTGTCCGCATCAAGATGTCATTCATCTAAATTAGGGACCAGGGTCGTGGACAAGGACTGCAGATGGCCAAAGAGGTCTGAGTAGGGGATTAACAAGGAAATAACCAAAAAAGGGGTGAGGAAAGGTTGGACGAGCTGTGCCTATGCGGGGTAGGAAGAGGTAGGACAAGGTAGTCAGACGTAGGCCGACGTAGGCACGGCCTGACTACATGCCGTAAGCCGAGCTCCGTGAAGGGCGGCAAACCCTTCGGCTACTACGTCTGACTACAGCCGTAGTCAGACGCAAGTCACAGGTAGTCCGAGCTCCGTGAAGGGCGTCAGGGTCTGACTACGGAGGGTCTCAACGCAGTGAGTGCGATCAACCCTTCTAGGAGAGCCGTCGCGCTTGCCCGATTTCAAACAGTGCCCATCAGGTGTCATTCTGAAAAATCAGGATTATTTTGCTTCCAACCGAACGCACCGAAGAGACATCCGAAATAAATTCCGCCTGGATGCTGTTTCCGCTCCGCTAAATCTTGAGGGCCCGGAATCTCGAGAACGGCAAGGGAGAATTCCATTTCCGTGAGGGAACGGTGTGACGGTGTGAGTATCGAGAAGCACACGCCATCGATGTACATGCGCACCTGCTTGGGTCAGCACGCGTCGAATCGGCAAGAGTGTTAATATGTTATCATTCATGAGAGTGAAATAAATACCTCGTCCTTTAAAGTAGAGCGTAATACAATCCTGCAGCCCTACTGGTATTGAGTCTATACAGCCAGCTTCGTGGCCCGTGAAAGGATTCACCCAGTTGAGTCTTCTGGCTTTGCGTTTTAGGTTTGTTTTATTTTGATGCGACTATAGTATACGCAAGATTTCTAATTTATGACCACTGTTTCCATAGAGTTTTTGCCGAGTTCAGCCGGCAGGACTTTTGAGAGTAGGTCCAAGCAGCGGAGATAATCGACCGGCACTGGAGTTGGCGGGGAGCCCCCGATTCTGATAGTTTTTTGGGGGAGACTCAGCCGCGCGCGTCAACGCATCAGGTTGTGAGAAGAATGGAGAGAACTTGGATGCGACGGATGGTTTAGCAGAGCTCGAAGTCCAGTCATACCAGAGACAGGACTCCGAGAGCGCAAGACAGAATCCGAGGAGAATGCGAGATTAGGCTGCGGCTACACACTGCCCAGAATGCACTCGAAAGTACTGATATCAACCATAACGAGGACATACCTAAAAAACAATTTTGATTCTCAAGGAACAATTTGAAGCCCGGTGGCGTATGGAGTTCTGAGAGATCCAGATTCCAGATTCCAATCGCATATGCCAGCCAGGAAAAACAAACGGAGAGTTTCCAAAACCAAGTGTAATTCCGGAGTCATCTTCAAGTCGTGTTTCCCGAGTTGTCCAAGAGAGGGAATGGGTTTTCAAAAATGGGGCGTGATGGAGGGAGCAAAGAGCTGGGTGGTGCATGCACAGCCGCTGATCGCTGACTTCACCTTCTCTCAAGTGTTGCTTGAAGACGGCGATGTCCAGTGGGCCAGGACCGACCACGCCGGGCCTTCGCGTTCGATATTGCTTATGGTGGCCATCTTATAACCGCACTCCCCTGCTTTATGGTCTGATGATCCGCACTCATGGAGAACGTCTACAACATGGATTGTCTGCGTCATTTGTCGTGCCTCGGTCTCCACCTCCAGGCGTGCAATTCAGGGACTAGTCCCCTCACCATGTGGACCGCGCTCTCCCGCGTCATTGGTTTCATCAAGGAAGGATCAATTCCGCGACGTTGCGCTGATATGTGCGTCTCTCCTTGCCTTTGTGTCTTTTCACAAATACTCATGAGTCAACTGCAGCGATGACTTTCATGATAGGCATCCCAGCCTTGCGATCCCCGTCCCGTCGCTGATTAACCATCGGATGCAGAACTGAAACGCGTCATGCAGCGAGCTGTCCATGTCCAACGCCGCGAAATGGCCTGAGGGGCCTCCTGATCAATAGGTCTCTTCACAATGGTACGACATCCTCGAGCACGCCGAATGCTATTCTCACCCTACTTGCTCTCGTGTCTGGTGCCCGATAACTGGCCTGACCTCCACGCCCTCTGTCCTCTGCACCCACCCCGTGCCCGTATCCACTTCCGGGCTCAATTTCCCAGACCCCTCCTCTCCAATACGCCCACTCTCCGCCTCATATAGCGCGCCTCCCTCTCGGGCTCACCCTCCCCTTGCTTCCCGCACTCTACCCTGCCACCTTGCGCTCTCGCGCCGTCCATGGTGGCGCACGAGCTGTGCAGATCCCCTCATTCATCAAGCATACATGGCCATATGCGCTCTAGTGACGTGCGGACGATGCTCCATTCTGGCGCGCAGATGATGCCCGAGCTGCGCCGCTGCTCTGCACGCTTGCCTTGTGGGTTCTCCACGTTCTTTGGGTGCGTGCGGAGGCCGCTTTCTGGGGCGTTGGGGCAGCCCGGGCCCCCCGTGGTGCACGCTTCGCTCGCTCCCCTCCCTCTTTGTCTTCGCCGGGATGCCCTTGCCGTAGAGCTCGCGCAAGTGCAAGTCTTTCTCGCCACGGGAGCATCAGCGGAGCAAAGTCGCTACTACGCACGCCCGCGAGCTAGTGCGATGCACGCACCTCCCTTGCGCCCACCCCTCCCCAGCTCGCCACTACGCGGATCGCTAGAGATTTCGACAGTGTTGGCCCTAAGGCCTAAGGCCTTAACCGGCTTAAGGCTTAGGAAGGCCTTAGAGTAAGCTTTAGAGCTCTGGAGAAATTTCTTCCAGACCTTAGAGGCCTTAGGGCCCGGGCCGGATTTCCCCTCATTGTGGCGAGTTGGCGGCGAGTGCTTGCACACTCTTTCTGCTTCTGCCCATGTCATGTCTTCCATAGGCTGGACTTTCAACCCCCCTCAGGCTGAACTATTTTCACCGGGGTTCAACCAGAAATATCTACTGGAACAACACCGGAAAACCCACTGTACAGGCTATGGCATATTAACCACCTCACCGAAGAGCAGCGAGCCAGTGGGGCCTCTACTTCTTAAAATACGCTATATCTTGCCCACACGGCATCCCAGAACGCGAAATTTTGAGAGGTGGGCAGCGTGGGAAAAACTGAACCTAAGGCCTTAAATGGAGGCCTTATCCTAAGCCTTAGGCCTTAGTAACCCTTAGGGAGTTTCAAACCTGCTGTTAAGGCCTTAAGGGCCAACACTGGATTTCGATGAGGATGGCAGCGCAGATTGGGATGGAGGTCCGAATCGAGATGGAAATGAAGAGGGAAATCGTGATGGATGATGGGGATACGCTAGAGGAGAGGGCGATGGAGAGACACAGCTGCGCAAGTGCGCGGCGTCGGGCGTGCTGCGATGCACAGGCAAGGGAGGTCGATACCGAAGCGGGACGTACTCTCTCCTCTTGCCTGCCTATTCTTGCCTCGCCCACGCCCGTGACCGAGGAGAGCACCGATCCCGTGTCAACTTGGCGTGGTACGAAGCGCACAGATCTCCATCTGTGTCTGCGGCCTGCGTGTGCGGGAGACACGGACACGGAACTGGAGGGGTATGTTGAACAAGGTAGGCAGGCGGACTCAAGCAGGAAGCCTTAGACAATTTATTGGGCACAGTACAAGCTGTATAAATACTGAAGCCAAGCTGTGCCAAGGATAAGTAAGTATCTAGTTGTACTGCATAAGTCAATAGCACGGGATGTAGGCATAGAAATAAACAAAGATGAACACAACCGCAATCTGGTATGTTGCCAAGTGTGGCTGTGAAGGCTGCGCCGGATCATAAATCCAACAGGGTAGCATATGCTACTGTTCGGCAGTAGGTAGAATATTGATACGATACCTTCGTTCGTCTGTTATTTATGTATTTTCTGCTCGTTTGTGCAATCGCTTAATCTAATCAATAAAATTCCGATAGAACCAGTAATTCTGAATGTAGCCGTGTTGATTAATCCCGTGAATGAAACGGGTTTGAGCTTGGGATGGGCAAACAATTCATGATCAAAGAGCGGCAGCATGTCGCTCTTTCTCTTCCTCTTTTCCCGCAACAGAAACACCCACTCCCATACGTCCTTTTCCCCACTCCTACTGGCTTGCAAATTCATCCTGTGCTCTCCTCGGGCAGCAGCCGTTTCCTTTCTGCATTACTCCTTGAGTGCTCAGTTCTGAGTGATGTGTTCCTTAAAGCCTTTAACTTGGTTATCGGTGCCCACCAACAATATATCCTCTCCCCTCGCACTTTTGCAATTGCTCTGCCTTTTTTCCTTCAGATATTTCCCCCATATTATGGTAAGCGACTTCAAATATGACTGTGATGTTGCTCCGATGTGCACAATACTCAGTTCGCCTTCAGGTCTAATCGGTGACTGGCCATCGCTTCCAGTAGATTATTTTCTGCTGTGGGCATGACTGGACAATTCTATTTTCTTTTTGGGGGGACTGTCCATCTTCGTATTTATTCGTGGCCTTCATTGAGACGGGCCTTCTCGTTGGGCGGTGATAAGTACACGTGCTAACCTTGTCACCCTCTTTTTAAAATTACGGGTGTCCGAAGCCTTTTCAAATCCGCCATCTGTCAAATCAGCTTCTTTGCCCGAGGATCTTCCGCGATTACTTCGAACACGAAAAGAATAGCAAGGAGCGTGCAATTTCAAGACTCACACTCCGTGGAGGGGGTGCGAGGTCGCGAAGCGGCCGAGCAGCCAGTTGTTGAATTTTTGTGATCGGGATACCATTAGATCTCAAATAATTGTACCTATCAGCGTGTAGGACCAACCCACTGGGAACAACCGGAAGAAACCGCCGATAACTAACAAAGATCAGAGATCTATTCCTGGAGCAGCCACGACTCACGAGGCTGTGCAACAGCTTTGGCATTCATCTCGACCCGTCATGTCCTCCAGCAGCTCCTCAAAGTCTGCATCAAATCCCCCTCAAACGATGGGGGGGATGAGATCCCAGTCATCTAAAACACGCTCCCAGGGTCCTCCAGCTACAAAGTCAGACTGGCTTGCTCCGACTATCGTGGCTGCGAAGATGGTAACGGCTGCTGGCGAATGTCTGCCGTTCCCCTATGTGAAAGGTGCCTTTGGAATGGTGGTGATATTGCTGGAGACTGTCGAGGTTTGGTTCATAGTGGTCTACATGGAACATGTGGCTAACTCTTGTCAATGCAGAAAGTAAAGAAGAATCATGATGATCTGAAAGATCTGTGCACGACTGCATTGGAAATCATGAATATTCTGCAAGATCAGATATCCTTGCATGGGGATACAGGTACTGTGAAGCTGAAGGGTCTGTGCGAGGACTTTGAGAGGTATTTGAGTCATATTTGTCTGGAATTCAACTCATTCTGTTCAGATTCTTGGAGAATGTCATCCACGGGGTCAAGGAAATGCGAAAGAAACCTCAAGGCTTTCATGCTCATATCAAGGAATTTGTCAAGTCAAGTAGTGTTCAGGATAAGATTGCAGAATACCAGAAAAACATTCAAGAAATATGCTTGCGGCTCAAGGTACGTACACCCAATTTGTCCAGCACTATGATTCTCATTTATTCCAGTTGCTGGCAGCCATTGATACAAACTTTCAAGTCCACAAAATCAATGCAACCCTCGCAACTGTGATATCACCCAGTAACACTCCCATCTCAATAGTGCTCCTCGACTCTGACCTGGAACTGTCAGATATCACTGTGGTTCAAGCTGCTCGTCAGATGAACAATTGCCCTCCCCCCTCGAGAATCTTTCAAGGAAGACAGACAATTCTGGACAAAATGAATCGGTTTTTTGCTCAAGATATTGGGAAGCAACACATTTATGTTCTGCATGGACTAGGTGGTGCTGGGAAGACACAGATTGGGCTGAAATTTGTCAACAACTCTTCATGGTAAGTTGGATTTTGACAAGTAAATACCCATATTGATCATCATGGGTTTAGCTTCACAGAGAAGTTTTTCCTTGATGGCAGCACTGTGGAAACCATTAATACTGGGTTAAAGAACATTGTGTCCATGGAAAAAGTTGGCAACTCTTCACAAGATGCATTGAGGTGGCTTGCTAGTAAAGAGGAAGACTGGCTAGTGTTCTACGACAACACTGATGACCCCCAGCTCAACCTGAATAGTTTTCTGCCTCAGTGCACTCACGGAAATATTATCATCACAACTCGTAACCCTGGGCTCTGTGTCTATGCTGGGGCAAACTCTGCTGTGTCTAATATGGAGGAGACAGATGCTGTGGAGTTGTTACTCAAAAGTGGTGCTCAAGAGAATTCATCAGCGACCACAAAAATTGCAGCTGAGATTGTAAAGGTGAGTTGATATTTGTTTCTTGCTACTTCATGATAAGTGATGTTTCAAAGGAAATGTGCTACCTTCCTCTCGCAATTGTGCAGGCTGGAGCATTCATCTCACAGTCTGGAGCTCTGGACAGTTATTTGGGCATTTACATGAAGAATCGAGCCCAACTGCTGAGTGAAAAACCCACCCAAAGTCACGATAACTATGAATGGACAGTGTACACAACATGGCAAATGAGCTTTGACAAGCTCAGTCCACCAGCTGCGATGTTCTTGCAGCTTTGTTCATTTCTCCATCTGGATGGAATTTCAGAGGATATCTTTAGCAGGGCCATAGCATATAGATTCCAACAAGTCATTCCACCCAGAGAGGCACTGCAAAAACCACTAGAGTTCCTTGCCCAGTTCACAGAGCCTGCAGGTGAATGGGACACTCTTCGCTTCCTGAAAGTGACAAATGAAATCAAGGCCTATTCTCTTGTGACCTTTGATCCAAAGAGAAAAATGTATTCAATTCATCCACTAGTGCATAGCTGGAGTCGAACGACCATCACAGACCAAGAGTCATATCATTCCATAATGGCAGCGATAATGGGCATGTCCATTGCAGAAATCCCATCTGAGCATCAACAACTTACTAGTCTGAGATTAATTTCCCATATCGACTCCTTGAGACATGGCAATCAGCAGGCAGTGGTAGATTTTGGTACACAATACGGAATAATCTATCATCATGCAAGACGGTCCGAGGAAGCCAAGGAACTTAATCTTGCAGTGTTAGAGCAGCGAAAACATGTTCTTGGGGATGAACATCCAGACACTCTTAAAGTCATGGGTCATCTAGCATCAACATATCGCGCACAAGGCAAGTTCCACAAGGCAGAAGAGCTGGAAGTTATTGTGTTGGAGAAGCGAAAAAAGGTTCTTGGGGATGACCATCCAGACACTCTTCTTGCTATGGGGAATCTGGCATCGACATATCAGCATCTAGGCAAGTTCCACAAGGCCGCAGAGCTTGAAGTTGTTGTGCTAGAGAAGCGAAAACAGGCTTTTGGTGATGGCCATCCAGACACTCTGCGGACTATGGGTAACCTGGCATCAGCATATAAAAAACTAGGCGAGTTCTGCAAGGCTGAAGAGCTGGAAGTTGTTGTGCTAGAGAAGCGAAAACAGGTTCTTGGTGATGACCATCCAGACACTCTTCGAGCCATGGGGAATATGGCATTAACATATCATGATCGAGGCAAGTTCCACAAGGCAGAAGAGCTCAAAGTTGTAGTGCTGGAGAAGCGTAAACAGGTCCTTGGGGATGACCATCCAGAGACCCTTATGGTTATGGGGAGTCTGGCTGCAACATACAACCGTCTAGGTGAATTCCACAGGGCAGAAGAGCTTGAAGTTGTAGTGCTGGAGAAGCGGAGACAGGTTCTTGGTGATGACCATCCAGACACGCTTCGAGCTATGGGGAATCTGGCTGCAACATACAACCATCTAGGCAAACTCAAGCAGGCAGAAGAGCTTCAAGTTGTAGTGCTGGAGAAGCGAAAACAGGTTCTTGGTGATGACCATCCAGACACTCTTCTGACTATGGGTAATCTGGCATCAACATACTGGCACCTAGGGGAGTTCCACAAGGCAGAAGAGCTTGAAGTTGTTGTGCTAGAGAAGAGGAAGAAGTTGTTGGGTGACAATCATCCACACACCTTGCAGACTGTGCGAAATCTAGCATCAACATACCGCTGCCTGAGCAAACTGTCTAAAGCTGAGGAGCTTGAGACACTTGTTCGCGACCATGAGAAAGCATTGGAAGGCTTTGTTAATGAAAATTCGGAAGGTTCAGATGAGGAGGGATCTGAGGACTTGGCTCAATCATAGTGTTTCCTATATACATATGCTTTTCCGTTGTGTTACATATTTATAATGGATGAATCACAAATTTTAAACTAACGTCATTTCGAATAGATCCACTCAGTATTTTGACATGACCTGGCAAAGATACAAGAGGTCAAATGAATGACATAAATTTGTCAAACACACAAGTATGCCTTTCTTTTAATTAATTTCGGACATTAGTGTGTGCTGGTACTTAAAATCATTCAAGACCGTGGCTGCTCTCAATTTCCAGAGCAAAAATCAGCCCTGTCTGGCCATAGATGGGCGAGAAGATAGCAAGATCAATATGGATCATCAGAGGTAGAAAATCCTGGTAAAATGGGATGTAGAATTGTCGTCAAAGTATAATTAGCCATGGAAGTAATCACCAACATTTACATGGAGAAAGAAGCCTGGACCTAGAGTCAGATCAGGATTTACCAGACACAAGACAGAATTTCGAAATACCATGCTACTGAATGAATACAGAATATGGTTGACCATGCAGACATTCGCGAATCTTCCCCAAAATAGTGTGCAAAATACAATATTGGGGCAGAGCAGTCTCTGCGGTTTGAACAATGAGGAAGATATTCAACTAACCTTGTGTCAACGTTCTGACTCTCGGGAGTAGAAGGTTCGAGATAGGTTTCAAGGTATGGGCCTGGACATTTGAGAAAGATACACCGCAGAAGATTTTTTATAGAGTCGTATTCGGACAGGGGATGGTGTTCGAAGATACATCCGCACAGGTGCATCAGACGTGCATTGATACTTCATCTGGAAATGCCAGGGTAGACTGAAGCAACATTAGGTCCATCGGGACTCGGACCACACCTTGCAGAGGATGGACCAGAAAATTCGAAAACCATCCGGGAACTCGGCAAGGGGTTGGAGTAATATTTGATGTGTGGAGGACGTGAACATTAGTAGTCCAGCGTGAAAAGGATCTCTTAGGCGTGAGCATGGGCAGCGGGAGATCACATTGTCTTTGAAAAGGACTATTGCATTCAGTTCGCACACACAGTTCATTGAAAAGGGCAGTATACTTGTTATGGCTCGGTAATTAGCCTCTTAAAAATTTCACAGTCTATAACTAAATTACCACCCGAATGCACCGAGGAGGTCCCTGAAAACGATTTGGTGTGCTAATTTCTGTTTATGTTAGCAGTGGGATTTCTATTTCTGGGAACGGCGAGGAAATCACGCTCAACTGCTTCAGCACAATGAGTGTGAGATGCACGAATATGTCGTCGTAGATATAAGGTCCTAAGAATAACCGGTCTCATATCGCACAGAGCAAAATACTTTGGGGGTTTCACGCAGAATTGTAGAGTGGATCCACACAGGCAGGACTCAGTAAGTTAATGTGCACCCCCACTTGATTCGGCAATTAAGAGAGAGACTCAGTCTGGTCTCCATAATTCGCATTCTCCAGCCCAAGCCCAATGATTTTGAAAGATGGTGTAAATTTCAGTCATATCGGTGCATTCTGCATGAGATCAAGCAACGCGTGCGGGCAAGAGAGAAAAATCCCAACAGCGGATCGGATTTGGGCCAATAAATATTCGTGGTTCTGTTGGTGGGGATGCCTGTGAGCTGTGATCGCAGAGCTATAATAGCCCGCATGATTGTATGTATTAACATTCGGCCAGGCCAATCAGTTTGGGAGTTCATCCGAGACAGGAATTGGGAGAACGTTGGAAGACATCAAATCATAAAGGAGACTCGGGCACACTGCGGAAGGTCGAACCGAGGGGGGTGCAGAATGGGTCAGTTATTATAAAACCCCTGAGACCACAGATCACCCAGAATGTCGCAGTGCCCTGGGCAGGACCATCCGGGACAAGAATACAAGCAAAAAAAAGCAATGTAAATCAGAATTAGCAGGCGCTGGAGGAAAAAAGCTCGACCACAATGGTAGAAAACAGCAATGTGGTCCACGGCTTTAAGCTGTTTCGAGGATTCGGGGACTCGGGAGAGCTTGGTTCATTTCGAACCGCAAGTGGTTTCAACCTGCATCAAAAATACAGACCATATTTTCGTAACCCAAGAAGGTAGAATCCAAGAGTCGGGTTTTACTTGAACGATACAAGAGAGTTGCAGCGAGATGGAGGACGTAAGTAGGATGAAGACGCTGTGACGGTGTATGCACAGCCGCTGATCGCATCATCGCTGGCTTTCGCTTTCTTCCCACTCGACATCGCCGATGGACGACTCTCTGCATTCAAACGCGTCTCTACGATTGGTCATCATTACAGCGACCTCCTTTCGTCTCGGATAACCGCTCCCTCCTGCTTTATGGTCTGAAAATCCGCGCGTCATGGTAGAGACTGTGCCGCTTGTCGTTTGCCTCGGTCTTCAGCTCCGTTACAGGCGTGGAACTCGAGGTGTGTCTCTATCCCTGATACAGAGATGGTCTTTGTTAACTCATTCCTGGGAAGGACAACCTCCGCGACATCTTCCAGGTTGAGTGTGACATCGGAGTGTTTTCTTTGTTCTTTTGTCGTACTTATGCGAGTGTACTGCAGCAAAGAGACTCATTGTCGTAATCCTTCACAGCGTCGCTCTGCACCCACCTGGCTGAATCAGTCTCCCGGAACTCTATTCCTACAGATGCCTTCGGTGTGCTCCCTGCCTTCCTCCTCTCCTTGATGTACTAATCGCCTTTCACGTAGAATCCATCGCCCAAGGCCACCGCTACGCCATCTTCGAGAACGACGAGTGTCAATCTCTGCCCACGTACCTCTAGCCCAGTAGCATCGACCTCCCCTCCGCGTCGTCCCCCTCTGCGCCTTCCTCCACCAGCGCCCAATTCCTCTCCGCATTCGTGCGTGCTTCGACTACCTCACTGCGCCCACCTCCCTCTCGCGCTGGCCCTCGCCCTCGCGTCCGTAGATCTACGTCGCTCCCGCATCGTCCATCGCCGACTTCCTCCTCATCCATCGTCGATCATGCATACTCGCGCACTCCCTTGTGGCTTGCAGACAGCCTTATTTCACCGTGCGGGTAGGCAGTCGGCGCTGCGCACTTGCCTTTTTGTGTTCTTCGCGCTCTTTGGGCTCGCGCGGAGGCCGCTTTTTTGGCCTCGCTTCCCTCCCCTCCCTCTTCGCCTTCGTTGGGGTGCGTTTGCCGTGGAGGAAGCGCAGGTCGTTCCGTCCTCCTCATGTGCGAGAGGGAGCACAGCGAGACGCGTTCACGTCTGTGAAGCAGCTGCGCCCGCTACCTCCCTGCCCGCGCGCATCTTGCGCGCATATCTCGCGCATCTCGTGCGCCTGTCGACGGAAGTGGATGGAGATTGGGACGGGATGGCGTTACAGATGACGATTCGATGAAGACAGAGAAGCACGCAGACGGGAATGGGATTGCAGACGCAGATGGAGTGGGCCCGTGTCGTTGGAGGCGGTGTACAGGTACGCACGCGCATATATCCTTCCCTCACCCTCAGGCTTAGTCTGTGGTTTGGTACCCTCTCATTCTGCTCACCCGCTTTCGCCTTCGCTCTCGCTCTTGCCCTCGTTCCCGCCTTCCCCCACACCCTCGCCCCCACCTTACTCCTCCCCACCCTCGCGCTCCCCTTCGCCCCTGCTGTGTGGTACGGGACGCGCTGGCTTCGAGCTGGAGCGGTACCCGTGCGTACTCGCCCACTCGCAGCAATGGAGAAGCACGGGTGCGGGTACAGGTGTGGCGCGGGCACATCCTCCCCTCCCCATCGTGCTCCCTCCTCGGACGCACTTGTCTTCCTTGGATGCATATGCGTACGCACGGGTCGTCGAAGCGGAGAGGAGGTGCGGGCTCGGGTGTGCGTTTGTGCATATAGGGTGTACCACATCCTCATCGTCCTCGCGCTCGCGCTCGTCATCGAGCTATCCAAGCGGGGTGTCCGTACGTATCGCCGCCAGCATCGCTATCTTCTGCCTATGCGGATACGGAGGGCGCACGCTCCGCGGATCTGGGTATCATTTCGGTTTAGATCCCCACTCGCGCGTCGCTGGAGGTGGGGCTGGAGATGGAGAATTCGAGCGGGTACGTTTTGGGTGCGCGTACATTCTGCCCTCTCCCTCCCTTGCAGTCTCTCGGTCTCTCTCGCTATCTTTCTCTTCGAACTCGGTCGGATCCCTGTTTCTGCACGATTTGATGTATGCCCTACTTCCCATCCCCATCCACATACGCACGGCCATCCCGCTCAACGAAACAAGTAGCTAAATTAGGATATGATATGTCTTTCTTTTACCAAGTACCGCTCATTTTGTGCTCAATCAATGAAATAAAATTGATACAACTCAGCGCTGGCTATCGTCGAAGTTGGGAAACAAAATGAATCAAGTGCACTTAGCGAGTGAGCACTGATACTTTCTCTTCTCCGTCTTCTTCCGTCTTGTGTCTTCCTGCAGCCAACTCTTTCTTGCGCTCCGTCTGAAGCACGGGGCCATTCCACTGCGGGTAATTCCGCATCCCGACTCGACTTGTTGCTGTTCCCTCACCGAGTTTTGAGACCTCATCATCCGCAATTTCTTTCCGGCTCTCTTAGTACGCGACTGCTTCTTCCTTGGCTTATCTTGGTTTGTACCTCTGACCAGAGAAATTTACATAATACGAAACCAGATTTCCGCTTACCGTAAACCTTGGCTTGAATTAAAGCAAGACCGATGCTTCAAATACTAGTTTGCCCGCCATTTCAAGATTTGAGATTCAATACTCTACTCTAGAATCTTCACCCCCTTTGGGAGCCAGCATGGGTATACAGTTGGAGGTGAAATTGTAGCTGTAGCGCTTAGACTGCCATCACTCTTCCTTTGACCCCAAATATCTGCATGTACCCCGGTCGATGCTAAAACCTGCCAGTGGCTGGATGATTCCTCAAATGTTCCTCGGCATCGCAGTCTCCCAGGTTTTGATATTGCTCTGCATTTCGTTTTTCTTTGTGGAAATGGTTTCAAGTTCGGCTCGCATGTGGACAATCATGTCGCGCTCAAGTCTGAATCGGTTGCTGCCAATTTCTTCGAGCAATCTCATCCTGCAGACTTGGCTCGTAATTATTCGAACACTGCCATTCTCCTTAACCCTGTCGATTATTTTCATTGTGCTGTGGACTTCTCTCTATTTTAGCGAATTCGTGTCCTCCATTGACATAGGACTTGAAATACGAATTTCGTCACCACTTGACTTGTCCTCCATTTCACTGCTCCAACTCTGACTTAGACATCGCCGTAGCACATTTTCGCCCTTTCAAACCTGGAATGCGGGCCTCCAAAAGTGAGTAGCGAAGGTAATGTAATTAGGGTGGTTTGGATTGGCAGAGCAACGCGGTAACTTGAAGTCAGCTATGTCTTAATGCTCTCAGAATTACTGACAGTGGTTCTCAAGTCAAGTCTACAACCCTTCCATAAAATTTGGTACTGAGGATCTGAGTGACACCAACTTGCAAGTGCCGAAGCCTCCCAGGTCCAGGTCAGTTCACTTTTGTTTGCGGGTTTCATATTGTTTGGCTTGAACCTCATCGCCACTCCAACAAAGATATAGGTGGATTATGAAAAGAAGTGAAGTGTCTATATTACCACTTCCCGTAGCGTACTATTGTGGTCAGAAATATCGCAACTTACATACAGGGATCTGGGATATTTTGATGGTTGCAGAAGAGGTAGTTGATTCTGGCAGGATAAGTTCAGAAAGCTCCCTGCAGGATTAATCGTTGCATTTACTTCAGCTGGTGACCAAATGTTCAAAAGGCTCAAAGACAGCCTCTTCACAGATCGTATGAGGGACAATGGGAGAAATGAAAAATAAACAAAATATTTACTCCGTCGCCACCTGGTTGCAAAGTGTCGTGTTGCTCGCGTTGAGAAAAGAGAAAACATGCTCCGTATTTGCTCTGTATTATAATCGAACTGATGCGCTTGCGTTATTGAATCCGGCCGGACTCGACTATTACCCGGACTTCAGGCTGCAGGCATCAAGAGCTTCGTCGTTCAAGCTGTCACCCATTGATGTGAATTATAGTCCCGCTGCGCGCAACTGGATGTTGAGATCAGAACATATGTGTACACATATCAAGCCTCTAACCGTATTTAATCTCTTCAGGCAGGAAGATTTGCAGTTTCTCCGACGCAACTCAGAGAACTCGGGAAGGGAATTCAAATGAGAACGCACGCGCGCTCCGCATTGTAATTGCATCTGGGCGCTATTGAATTTCGGCGCGCCAGCCTCAGTTGAACTACGTCACGCTCTATTGATTCCATCTTACCTATCCTTTGCGGCGTGCGTGGGACCAACATTTATCTCCATATTTTTGTGTTGACGCTTAAACTAGTGAAACCAGTCCAGCGCGGTTCATGATCAAATCAGAACTACACGTGACCCGACACGTCCCAAAATCATCCACTAACAGGGACAAACAACCCCTCCCTTTTGCCTTCCTCGAACTCCGTACAAATTCACAAACCCCCAATAGAAAATTAAAGCCCAACCTGAATAATTCCAACTCGGAAAATCGCACAACGCACAACGCACAACGCACACCGAAAGATGTCGTTCAGACGACCTCGGGCAAGTTCGACTCCCGACTGCACAAGAACTCACTTATGTACACTTGACCCAAGTTCGAAAATCGAATCGCACAAAACTCAGATAATCACACAACCGAAGATGTACGAACACTCTTCGTTGCGGCACAATGTACAGTATACATAGATGAATGAATAAAGGTATGGGTGCGCCCTAAGCGCGAAATCTACAGTATAGTGTGGGGTGGGGGTGCTAAAGATACAGTTGGGTAGGTAGGTGAGAGTCATGTAACGGTCAGGGTAACGACATATGTATGGAGTTTTTGGGTTAATAAAGAAAACGACTTAGGCGCGGGTCAAAAGATATCACCCGCGTCCGGCACAGATGCAGGCCGCGTGTGCACTGGTTCCAGCAGGCTGAGGATATGCACGCTCGCGCGGTGCAAAGACGAGACTTCGATCTCCGCCTCCCTTTCTTCCCCACCCACGCTCTCCGTATCCGACGACGCCGATGAGGAGGTGGGAGAAAATGAATAATCACTTGCCTCATAATCCGGCAACATCCCACCGACATCCGCCAAGGACAACGCGTGTGCGTCGCCCTCCCCGAGCGTCAACACCTTCTCTTTATCTTCGTACTCGAGCGGGGAGATGCTCCTGTACAACGCGGGCATATCCGAAAAGGGGTCGAACGAGTCGCGTTTCTGGATGGTGTCTTTGCGGATGAAGACGGGGAGGGTTGCGGAGGCGCCCTGGGAGAAGGAGAGGAGGGATATGGATGTTGCGCTGTGAGACAAGAGTGAGTAAAGGAGGAAAGGAGGGGAGGGGACAAAAGAGAGACGCACCAAGTCGAACTGAGCCCCCCGACGACCCGCCATCGTATACCCCATCCACCGCGCGAGTTTTTGATAGCTTCATCCGCAAACCCAAAGTATGCAAAGAACAACAGCGCACACGCCACCGTCGCCCACCTCAGCATCTCGACGCTCCCCGCGCCACATGGGTCCGCGCGCCAATAAATCCCGGGCACCTGCACCACGTGCGAGAAATTACTGTGTGTATCCGCCCAGGAGACCCGGGGCTGAGCCCGGTGACAGCGACGTTTGAGTGTAGGAAGGAGGTTAGGAGGAGGTTGGTGGAGGCGAGGGCCATGAGGCGGATGTACCTGTTTAGGCTGAGGTTGGCATGCACGGAAGCAGAGAGGAGGCAAAATTGGGAGCGATAGTGGTAGAAGGATTTGATGCTGAGGACTACGAAAAAAGAAAGGTGGGTTAGCGAGGTGTAAAGAGGGAAGAGGGAAAGGGGACGCATCACATTAGATGGCGGAGACGGCGCCGATGGGGATGGGGGGAGGTGGAAGAGGACCATGGTAACGGGGATCTCGTAGGTCTCGCCGAGGCAGCCGATGTCCTCGAAGATGTTGTGGCAGTGGCCTGGGACGATGTATTCTAACTAAGCATAGGTCAGGATTAGGGTTGGAATGAGAGCGGTAAGGGACGCACGCAAAGGGATCTGCAGGAGAGGGATACCGAGGCCGATGGCGAGGTCGATGAGGATCGCGCGGCGCTTCTCAGCGCGGGTCTTGGTGACGGTGCGTACGGACGCAATCTGGTAGAGCTGCCTGCACAACTCGCGTCTCCAGAGTCCCGCCACAGAGAGAAGCCATTTTTTTAAAAGAGTAACGGCAGGAAGCAAAGACGAAGCTGTGGCGGTGCAGGCACAGCCGCTGATCGCTGCCTTCTCTCAAAACTCTCTCAATGCTTTTCTCGACATCGCCGGTGCGCGAATGGCTGGGTTCAACTGAGTCTACGTCATTCATATTCGCATCCCCTCTCGGATAACAGCCCCCTGCTTCAATGGATTGATGATTCACCACTGTGGCGAATATGTCTGGCATAGCGTATCACTGTACTTTGTCATTCTCTGCGACCTCAGGCTCCGTCCCGGCATGGATCGTTGGAACTCCTGGATGCCACGGTGGCTCCTCACGAAATAGATCGGCTCCCTTCCATCCTTATGGCGTCGCTGACTTTCTGGGCGCGGAAGGACTCTGCCGACACGATATCTGTGAGTCTCTTTGTCCTGCCCTTACTTTGGAGTCGTACGCCACGTATTTACGAGTCCATCCCAGCGACAAAACGCATCCTCGGTACCGTTGTTTCGATCCCAGCTGTTTCACTGTGAGCCATTGTGCAGCACAGTTTCCGTGTCCAAGCCCGAGAAAGAGGTCGCAGGTCTGGTGCATATCACCACCGCCTCGGAATCCTTCTCATTCAAATGTCATTCAGTGCGTTACCAGCATTTCCCCTCTGCTTTCATAGTCCTAACCGGCGTGTTTTAGCGTTCCAAGGCCACCGGTACCATACTCGAGAACGTCGAAGGCTACCTGGTGCTTTACAGCCTACAACGTCACTGTTACGCCCCAGCTCCCGCGAGCTCGTTAAACTACCCCATAAACCTCCTCTCCGTATGCTCTGTTCTCGTCCGTACCCGTCGCGGCTTTCTGTGCCAATTAATTCAGCGAGTCCACGCCGTTGCTCGCACCGAATACTCGCGTCCCTTGAGCCCTCCCCAACGTGTCCACCTCCTCGCCTCATCACAGTGTCCCATCACGTCTTGGATCTAATCGGCCTATCGATACACCCCAAGTCCACGCGCTCTTCGAGTCTGCGTGTGGACGAATCCCCGCTCCCCGCGCTCATTTCTCGCATGGACAGAGGCCCACAGAGCCGAGTCTGAGCCACTGCGTGCATTCCCTACGTGCACGGGTTCCGACTTGAGTAGTCCTAGGTTTGCCACGAGGTGAGGACGCACCACATGTCTCCCCGCGCTCCTCCCATTCGTTTCGCCTTTCCTATGCCGCACCTTGCGCGCGCGCCCCACCGGGACTTCCAGCAATGCCAATCTCGCTTCGCACTCCATCCTTCCCTTGCCGCTTGCGTCTCCGCCTCGCTCACGGACAGCCGCAGCGGCTCCCTCCTTGCTCACCTGCCTCGCGGACGGCGACAACGAGGACCACCCGGCCGCGCAGTCCCTCTATGACGGCGGCGGCGGCGGACACTCGCGCATCTACCGCACCTGTCGAAGAAGGTGAATGGACACTGAGAAGGTGCGCAGATGGAGATGAGGTGCATACGCATCTTCATATCGACGCAGTATGGGAACTTGAAGGACAATGGCTGTTTGACCGCCTTTGAACATGCTGCATGTCCGAACTCGAACCTCGAGAATCTATGCTAGCTTCAGGAATTCCAGGCTGTGTCCTGCTTGATATTGCGCGAAGACTTTATGTAAAATTCCTGAAACAGTTTGTGAAGCAAAATCCGTGTTTTGGTCCTCGAGAACACTTCCAAATTTCGCTTCTCTTTCCTGGGTGTAGTGAGATAGCTTGATATCGAGCATATATATTCGAGCTGTGAATTGTTGCAACAGCTTCAAACACGCATATGCGTAATCGCGCCATTTTGTGGAATCACCAGGTTGAGACTCGCCTTACAGTACCCAAGCCTCGTCTGATCTCCCGTGTATCGTCGAATTTGGCTGTGCGCTGTGAGGTAAAACCTAGGCAACACTGGTTGGGATGTGCCACTGAATTACCGTTCAAGCATATCCACTACCTGTCTACAACGGTTACATTTTTTCTGCTCAAGTATGTTTCATTTAATAGGATGGACATCGAGGTAGGTTACATCAGATATTTTCATCCCCTCGACCTCGACCTCGACCTTAGCAGTGTAAGCGTAAACAGGAGACACCCGGATGGAAGAATGATTACTTTGGACTCATACATATGTAATTATTGCCTGTACTACTCGTCCCAGAATACACAACAGATCGATATTAGATGGTTGTAAAGTAGCCAAGAGATTCAGTGAGTTGCGGGGGAAAACTGAGGAAATATAGTTGCTGGTTCTTTCTCCACACGAAAATCTTTCTGGCTGTGCTGCAGGGCAACACGTTAGTTGTCCTACAGCCATGCAGTGCACTCCTGCTGAAGATTTAATTGGGCTTGACAGTTGCTTGACAGCTGTTGAAGTATGTGACCTGTTTATTGATATCCATCATACAAACCGGTGCAACATGCCACACGACGCAGCTATCTCAGGCCAACAAAAATAAGCACTTGGTGTAAAATTTTGCTTCTGAACGGGGAAGCAGACTTTTTAGGGTTGTGTGCTGCTTAGATGATATCTGATTCTGAACAAAAGAATTTTAGGTATCCGGTCAAATAAGCGCGCGATGTAAAATAAGCGCCATTTAAGGGCGGAGCTCGGCAGCAGTAGAGCACTGCCTTACAACAGCTTCTTGGCAAGTGACGTGTCTCCCACTCTCTTCGCTTCCCCCATGCCACTCTTCACCTCCGCCTCTGGGTTCCAAATCAACGGCGGGACTTTCATCGACAATGCAGGGGACATGAATATCATTCATCCTCCGCAGGCCATGCCAGGGCAAAATATGGGTGCACTAGAATTTGTGACAGAAGGCCCGAGTCATGAGTTATTGGGGGCAGATAGGAATGACCGAGGAGCTGGAGCTGCGAGGATGCTGCCATATGGTATGTTACCTGCCCAGTGTGATCAACAGGCTCTAATGAAAGCAAAAAGATGTGTCGCAGCGCCCGCAGATTCTGAATCGGACACAAAGCTCATCCCTCCTTGTTGCCGATGAAGACCCTTGGGCTACCTTTGTTGCATCTGGTCCACCTTTATCAAACTCTGGACCATCTACATTTCCACCACAGGAACATGAATTCAATTCTCAATATGTCTTGAGGTCATTCAGTGCCACACACAGCTCGCAAGATTTTACTGGTGGACACCATGAAGAGTTTCATGACTCAATAAATTCTATGGGTTTTGAGCATCCCATGTCTAGCTTTACACCCATCACAGGCACTCCAGGGGGTTTCAGCGGGATTTCATCCTCTGATAACCCATTTGGGTTGACATTGACTGGGCATGTTCCAAATCCACTCTTTGCCACTGAGATGTTTTCAGAAGAAATCCAACCTCAATTTAGACCATCTCTTCATCTTCCAACCATAGTGGATGTGTCTAATTTGGGGCCATTTGGTGAACTTGCACCACCAGTCATCAGTTCTGTTGCTGGGACCAATCCCCGACCTTGGGATGACCAATCCCAGGGGCAGAAGATAATTAATGGCGGGACATTCATTGGTGGAAATTTAACTTATATTCATACAACTATGATGCCACCCAGTAAGATTCTCATTTCAATCATGTTACTCTGTTTTCACCTGGCTTTTTGCAGGTATCTCTGCAGATCAAACTGCTCGACAAACTAACAATTGCCCACTACCATCGAGAATTTTCCACGGCAGACAGGCAATCCTTGACCAGATGCATGAATTTTTCACCCAGGACATTAGGAAGCAAAGCATTTATGTTCTGCATGGACTAGGTGGTGCAGGAAAAACACAAATTACGCTGAAGTTTATCAATGAATCATCACAGTAAGTTGGAAATCGACAAGCAAACACCTATCTTAATAATCATGTGTTTAGCTTCACAGACAAGTTTTTCCTTGATGGCAGCACAGCAGAAACCATTGATGCAGGGTTAAAGAACATTGCCTCCATGAAGAACATTAGCAACTCTTCACAGGATGCATTAAAGTGGCTCGCCAACCAACAAGAGGATTGGCTACTCGTCTATGACAACACTGATGACCCCAAGCTCTGCCTGAATCAATTTCTGCCCCAATGCAATCACGGAAATATTATTATCACAACACGTAACCCTGGGCTCTGTGTCTATGCTGGAGCAAATTCTGCTGTGGCTGATATGGAGGAGACAGATGCCGTGGAATTGTTACTCAAAAGTGCTGCTCAAGACAGTTCATCAGTGAACACAAAAATTGCAGCTGAGATTGTAAAGGTAGGTTGATATTAGTTTCTTGCTACTTCATCATAAGTGATGTTTCAAAGGAAATGTGCTACCTTCCTCTTGCAATTGTGCAGGCTGGAGCATTCACCTCACAATCTGGAGCCCTCAACAGTTATTTGGACATCTACATGAAGAATCGGGCCCAACTGCTGAGTGAAAAACCCACTCAAAGTCATGATAACTATGAATGGACGGTGTACACGACATGGCAAATGAGCTTTGACAAGCTCAGTCCACCAGCTGCGATGTTCCTGCGGCTTTGTTCATTTCTTCATCGGGATGGAATTTCAGAGGAGATTTTCAGCAGAGCCAGCACATACACATTCCAACAGGCCATTCCATCCAGAGAGGCACTGAAAAAACCACTAGAGTTCCTTGCACAGTTCACAGAACCTGCAGGTGAATGGGACACTCTTCGCTTCCTGAAAATGACAAATGAAATCAAGGCCTATTCTCTAATGACCTTTGATCCAAACAGAAAAATGTTTTCAATTCATCCACTAGTTCATAGTTGGAGTCAAACAACAATCACAGACCCACAGCCATATCATTCCATCATGGTGGCTATAATGGGCATGTCCATTGAGGAAATCCCTAAACACCACCGACAACTTGCTAGTCAGAGATTGCTTTCCCATGTCAACTCCTTGAGGCATGGCAACCAGCAGGTGGTTGTGGATTTTGGTGGACAATATGGCATAATATATTTCCATGCAGGATGGTATGAGGATGCCAAGGAACTTGAGCTTGCAGTGCTGGAGAAGCGGAGACAGGTTCTTGGTGATGCCCATCCAGACACTCTTCGAGCTATGGCAAATCTGGCATCAACATACTCGCACCTAGGCAAGTCCCACAAGTCAGAAGAGCTTGAAGTTGTAGTGCTGGAGAAGCGAAAAACTGTTCTTGGTGATGACCATCCAGACACTCTGTGGACTATGGGGAATCTGGCATCAACATACTGGCACCTAGGCAAATTCCAGCAGGCAGAGGAGCTGCAAGTTGTTGTGTTAGAGAAGCAAAAACATGTTCTTGGTAATGACCATCCAGACACTCTTCAAGCTATGGGAAATCTGGCATCAACATACCGCAGCCTAGGCCAGTCCGACAAGGCTGAAGAGCTTGAAGTTGTTGTGCTAGAGATGCGAAAACAGGTTCTTGGTGATGACCATCCAGACACTCTTCGAGCTATGGGTAATCTAGCATCAACATATCAAAATCTGGGCGAGTTCCACAAGGCAGAAGAGATGAAAGTTGTAGTGCTAGAGAAGCGAAAACAGGTTCTTGGTGATGACCATCCTGACACTCTGCGGACCATGGGTAGCCTGGCCTCAACATATCACAGTCGAGGTGATTTCCACAGAGCACGAGAGCATGAAGTTGTGGTGCTGGAGAAGCGGAGACAGGTTCTCGGTGAGGACCATCCAGACACTCTTATCGCTATGGGGAATTTGGGATGGACCTATCATCAACTCGGGCAATTCCAGAAGGCAGAAGAGCTGCAAGCTATCGCACTAGAGAAGAGTAAGACATTTCTGGGTGACAATCATCCTGACACCTTGCGGACTATGTGGAATCTAGCATCAACGTACCGCAGTCTTGACAAAATTTCCGCAGCTGAGGAGCTCGAGACCCTTGCTCACAATATGAGGAAGCATTAGAAGGTTCTGTCAATGAAGATTCAGGAGAGGAGGCATCCGAGGACTCGACTCAATTGTAGTGTTTCCTATATATATGCTATTCCGTTGTGCTACATATTTATAAATGAATCAGAAACTTTAACTAACAAACAGCTGCAACATCAATTTGAATAGATCCACTCAGTAGTTTGACATGATCTGGGATAGATACAAGAGGTCAAATGAATCACATAAATTTGTCAAACAAACAAGTATGCTTTTCTTTGAATTAATTTTGGACATGAGTGTTTGCTGGTATTTAAAACATTCAAGACCGTGGCTGCTATCAATTTCCAGAGCAAAGATCAGACCTGTCTGGCCATAGATGGGCGAGAAGATAGCAATGTCAATATAGATTATCAGAGGTACAAAATCCTGGCAAAATGGGATGTAGAATTGTCGCCAAAGTATAATTAACTGTGGAAGCAATAACCAATATTTACATGGAGAAATATGAAGCCAAGAAAGCCTGGACCTAGATTCGGATCAGGATTTACCAGATATGACACAGAGAATTTCGAAATGCCATGCCGCTGATTGAATAAAGAATATAGGTGGTCATTCTGACATTCGAGAAATCTTCCCCAAAATGACAAGGAAGATATTGGGGAAGAGCAGCAGTCCGAACAATGAGGAAAGATATTCACCTAACCTTGTGACAATGTTTTTACTCTCGGGAGTAGAGGGTTCGAGATAGGTTCCACCCGGACATTTGAGGAAGAGACACACAGAAGATCTATAGAGTATTCTGGCAGACAGGGGGTGGGGTTCAAAGACACATCTGAGCAAGTGCATCAGACACACATTGATAGTTCAACTCGAAAATAATGGTGCAGCTGTGGGTCTGTCACGGGTCCGTTCCACAGACTTGAGAATGAGGTGGATGCCCTCCAGAGGACGTGCCACAGTCGAGAGAATTATTCGTGAACTCGGAAAGGGGTTGGAGCAATATTTGCGGTGTAGAGGACATGAAATTAATATAAAGAATCAGTAGGATCTGTCAGGCAACAAGCGAAGGCGGCGAGAGATCACCTTGTCGGTGAAAGGGTCACTTGGCTTCCGTTCGCATACAGTTCAGAGAGTAGTGCCTCATGTCACCTGGTTCGGGCAACCCAGTATTAAAACCTCTTGAGAGCGAATTTTTCACTGTCTATAACTAAATTACCAGCCGAATATACTGAAGACACCTGTAATCAATTTCGTGTGGGTTGTATTTAAATTTCTGTTAACAGCGTTGATTGGTATTTCTATTTCTAAGAACGGTGAGAAAATCATGCCCAACTGTCTCGGCACGAGAAGCATAGATATGTTGCCGTAGATTTGGGCGTTGACTAAGCATATCCATGTCTCCAACTGTGTAGAATCCGGAGCTCGAAGGGTGTTGCAGAAGAGCAAAATAATGCGAACTTTAATTAGGCCAGATTACGATCTCGCAGACCGGCAAGGGCAAGAGTCAATAAGTTATCATAGCATGCATTCCACTTGATCGGGCCATTGAGAGAGACAGGCATTCAATTCGGGCTGCTGAATTCACTTCATCTGGCGCACTCTGAATGAGGTGACTATAAAAAGTCCAGTTGGATAAGTCGGTGCACTCAAAATTAGATCAAACAACGCGTGCAGGTAGGAGGGAGAAATACCACAGCAGATCGAGGATGGGTGTAATAAATTCGTGGTTCTGCGGGTTGGACCCCACCAACCTGGTTGATGGGGAACACGCGATTACAGAGCTATAACAGCTCACTAAATCAGATGTATCAACATTTGGCCAGGCAAGGCAGTTGAGGAGTTCATCGGAGACGGGATCGGCATTGCGGGAACACTGCAAGACATCGAATCACGCAAGGACTGGGTGCGGCAAGGGTGCGCAAGAAAAACCAGAGGGAGCGCAGGATGAATAGATTGAGGCCCTCGGACCCCAGATCATTCAGAATGCCGCAGCGCCCAGGCAAGATCATCTAGAACAAGGATACGAGCAAAAAAGCAACGTGAATCAGAATTAGCAGGAACTTGATGACAGCAAGCCCGAGTCCAACGGTAGAAAACGGCAACGTGGTTCCACTGACCTGTGTCGAGGATTCGGGGAAGGGTTAGTTTCGAAGAGTTCCCTAGAGTTCCGGTCCGCAAATGGTGGGACCAGATTTTTAAACCAAGAAGCTGGAATCCAAGAGTCAGGGTTTTTTGAACGCTGCAAGAGAATGGCAGCGAGATGGAGGACGTAAGTAGGATGACGCCGCTGTGGCGGTGTATGTACAGCCGCTGATCGCTGGCTTCTGCTTTCTTCAATCGACATCGCCATTATTGGACGACTCTGGCACATCTCTGCCGTTGGTTATCGCTACAAGACCATGACAAATACGAAACTCATCGCCGACATCGCCGTCGCAATGCCCGCCGCGTCCTTGTATCTCCGCCGCCCGCTGTAGGATCATGTCGTACAGGGTGATTGCGTCCATGGACGAGAAATGGCGCGCGCAGTCCTTGGACCCGATCTTGCCATCCCCTTGGCGCTCCATTCATTCAAATGCTACTCTGTGCGCCTTCTTTTTCCTTTCCCTTCGTCCTCATTCCCGTACTTACGATTCCTTAAAAGAATCTGTCATGACACAACATCCTCGGCCTCCGCACCAGCCAATGCAATCCTATGTCGTCCCCCCTTCCTCTACCGCTGCGCCCGGCTCCTCTCTCGCGCCTGCTGCTCGCGATCACGTACCCATGGCCCGTTCAGGCTCTCGGCTCCCCAATTGCACCGTGATCGTTGTCTCCTGGGCGGACTTTCGTCATCGCTGCAAGTCCTCGGGCTCTCCTCGCGTGCACGCCGCGATGAGTCCATGGACGAGACTACTTCGGTCCACGGAGGAGGCACGAAGGTCTTATCGAGGAGAAGTGCGCGGGGTGGGGATGCTTTCCTGCATTTTTTGTCCCCGGATCCAGTGCCGGCGTGCGGCTGCTGTAGATAGACGCAGCGAAGGCCCGTACTCACACCCGCACCCGCACCGTACCCGCCTTGCCCCCCGCCTCGATCCCTCTCCCTTCCTCCCTCCCTCCCTCACGGGCACGAACGCGACACCACCCTCTACGACTACAGCGACGATACGCACTCGCCCGCGCATCTCGTGCCCATCGATGTCGACGTGAAGGGCCGAGGATCCGATGGAGGAGTCGTGCGGGTCGGACACGGTGATCACGATGGAGGGGATGGAGGCAGAGAAGAGGTGTACGAGGAGAAGACGCACGATGCCCTGGAGATGCGGATGCGGGTACGTGTATTCTCCCCAATGCCCGCGCGCACCTTCCCCATCGCTGTCGTCGAGTGCGGGAGCGGGCTCTGCCCTCCTCAACCATGGCAGCTTCGGCTTGGCGCGGTGGACGATACGCGCAGGCTTTGGTCGCGCTGCGGTACACATGGGGGGGAACGGGCTCGCGTACATGCGGGGCTGGAATAGCGAGACCAAACACCAGCGCGCCTCTCCTCCACGAGTATCTTACTGCGGAGAGTAGCGCGTGTGGGTGCCCGTACGTGTGCGAATACATCCCCGCCTCCCTTGCGCTCCCCATCGATCTCGCCTTCCTCGACCGCAGCAGGCCACTTGATCGAGCGCGACCGACAGTGGCCTCGAGCCGCCGCAGTACGCGAACGTGCGCGACGTCGGAGTCGGTCTTGAGGCGGGGTGGTACAAGCCCGCGCCAACCGCGCATTCGGTTGCCTGGGAGGGTTCTGCCTACACCGTCGACAGCGCACGATCTGAATTGCGGAGGACATGAAAGCGCGGAGGGTAGATGCATATATGCGCGTATGCATATGTGGGGTCAGTGGTGCGCGCAGTCTATTCTCTCGATCTCGAGTCTCCTCTCTGATTCCTTTTCCTCTCAACTTAGTTATTCCTGTGAGCGCTGCACTTCATGTTGTGTGCAGCCCTCACGCACCCACTTGCGCACACACGCACGCCCCCTCTCTCGTTCTTCACGACACGAATAGCTATGTTCCATCGGTTACTACATTCAGGGTTCGTGTATTGGCGATAGAGACTGTTACCTGCTTAGGTTGGCCCAAACCAAACATGATTTTTGCAAACTCTTATGCTACTGCCCACCGACATATTTAATCCGATTAAACCTATTCAATCGATACGACTGTTTCTTAGCTTTGCGTCGAACGTGATCCGACCGCGTCGCGAATCCTGCACTAACAGGGACAAATAGCTCTCTGCTTGCCTCGAACTCTTTACAAATTCACGACCAAAATAAATCCAAACCCAATGAGAATAAGAACGCAAAAGCCCTTCTCGCTTGGAAATCGGACAACGCACAGCAAGTCGGACTTCCAACTGCACAAGAACTCAAAAGCACTCAACTCGAGTTAGGGAATCGAATCGCCCGACTCAACACAAAAAGTTACGCAAGCACAAAAAATAATCTGAACGCTCTTGGTTGCAGTCCGGTATACAGTTTACATAGATGAATGAATAAACAAAGTCAGGGTGGTATAGTGGGATGTCTACAGTAAGTAGTACCGAAGATGAATGAATAAACAAGATTCTGGTATAGTGGGGATGTATACAGTAGGGTACGGTCGAATTGGGGGGTGCTAAAGATACAGTTAGTGGGTGGGTTAGGGGGAGAGTCATGGTCATGTAAGGGAAAGGGTAACGATATATGCGGGGGGGTTTTTGAGGTTAGACAATGTCGATGGCGTCCCGCACCGACGCAGGCCGCGTGTGCGTATGCGCGGGCTCCGGCGGGGCGAGGGTCGTGGGGATGGGGATGTGCACGTTCGCGTGGTGCAAAGACGACAGCTCGATCTCCCCCACGCTCGACGCGTCATCGCTCTCCGACCCCTCCGACGGCGCGGAAGAAGAATAGTCGCCTCCTTATAATGAGGCACCATCCCTCTCACAGCTCCCAGCGTCAACGCGTGTGCGTCGCCCTCCCTGAGTGTCAATGCCTTCCCCTTATCCTCGTACTCCGACGGTGAGATCCCCCCCATACGACGCGGACATGTCGGAGAACGAATCGAATGAATCGCGTTTCTGCGTGGTGTCTTTTCAGATGAAAGCGGGGAGTGTAGTGGAGGCGCCGCGCGAGGAGGAGGGGGAGAGGGGGAATTTGGATGTCGCGCTGAGAGGGGAATAAGAGAGAAAAGCGGACGCACCCAGTCGAACTGAGCCCCGACGAGCCCGGGCGAGGTCGATGAGGAAGGCCCTGCGCTCCTCGGCACGGGTCTTGGTGACGATGCGCACGGACGCGATCTGGTGGAGCCGCCTTCACAAGTCGCGTTTCCAGAATCCCGCGACAGAGAGAAGCCGATTAAAAAAGAGTGCATGTGGGAGGAAGCAAGACGGAGCTGTGGCGGTGCATGCACAGCCGCTGATCGCTGCCTTGTCTCAAAACTCTCTCAATGCTTTTCTCATCGCTGGTGTGCGACTGGCTGGATTCGACTGATTCTACGTCATTCATAACTCGCCTCCCCTCCCGGATGACCGCTCCCCTGCTTCAATGCTCTGATAGTTTACCCCCGGGCCTGTGGCGAATATCTCTGGCGCAGCGTATCACTGTGCTTTGTCGTTCTTTGTGACCTCCGTTCCAGGCATGGAACTCGGCTTTGGTGCTATGTCCTGGCGCCTATTTGAAAAGAAGTCTTTTCAAATAGAAATCGAAGGAGTGTGAAGGGGGAAGATGGGGCCCCGACTCTAAATGGTCGTTTAACCGAGTTGGATCTGCTTTGCTTCGTAACTGTTTCCTTTTTTGACATCTTTCGTGTGTTCGAATACCGCTGGCGTATTCTTTTTTTGGGGAGGATTTCCATCATTGAAACCCGTCTCACAGGTATGGAGCATTGCACATGCATTCTTCATGGCTAAGATTATTTACACCGCCTGTATCTAATGCAAAAACTACCATCGTATCAGTTTTGTAGGCCCAATCGCGCCAGGCTTCCCAAGAAATGAACACTTTTCTCGATTCCCTCTGCCCTTGCACTGGAGTCCATTTCTCCCGACACTTTGGCAAACTTTACACTCTTTTTGCTTCGGGGCCCTTTTGGCTGCTGAAGTGCTGGGTTGCACAGTGTTTGATGCCAAGAATGGTCCGGAAGAATATCTAGCGGGATCAACAGAATGCCCCGATGGCCCACTAGCGGATACCTACGTGGAGGCGGAGGGCAAGAGCGAGCCGAGTGCACGCACCCTCCGCGGATCTGGGTATGCTTTTGTGTTTGTTTGGATGCGCACTCAGGCGTCGCTGGAGGTGGGGATGGAGATGAAAAGTTCGAGCAGGTACGTTGTGGGTGTACGTACATTCTGCTCGCTCCCTCCCTTACAGTCTCTCGGTCTCTCTTGCTATATTTCTCTTCACACTCGGTCGGATCCCTGTTATCTGCACCATTTGATGTGTGCCCCACCTATCCACATACGCACGGCCATCGCGCTCGACGAAACAAGTAACTAAATGTGAATATGCACTGCGTTCCCACCCGTCCTAGACTCAGCTGAGACTAGGTGCTGTAGGTTATGCCAGATGGAGTTAGGCCGGTGTAGGTCCCTACACAGCCCCCCATCTAGGTGACTACACATAATGTTCGTCTGGCTTTACGGGTACCCAGTGAGGCAGCTAAACTCAAGTCAGTGTAGATGAGGGTAGCTCGTGGAAGGTGAGGGTAGCTCCCTAAACTCAGCTGCACAGACCTAGACTTACGTTTTAATGTTTAACATTTCCATCATCTGATATTCTGAGCAACCGCGTCCCTTCCCCCCTTGCGTAGGTGGATACACGCACCTGTTGCAAGCTACACAGATCCTGCCAGACCTAGACCTACCTGTGACAACCTAGCCAGAGCCAGACAGACCTCCACAGACTATTCTCTAGGCACCTAGCCTCGATCATCGATGTAGCTACTTCTAGGTTCCTACACTCAAGCTGAGTCTAGGAAGGGTCGGAACACAGTGATGATGTCTTTCTTTTATTCAAGTACTGCTCATTTTATTTATGCTCGATTGTTGAAATAAAATTGATACAAGTCAGCGCTGGCCCTCGTCGAAGTTGGGAAACAAAAATGAATCAAGTTCAGCTCTGGGTGGCCGCGCGTAGCACTCGCTGGCGGGGTACATAGCCACTGATACTTTCTCTTCTCCGTCTTCTTCTCTTTCTTGCGCTCCGTCTGAAGTAATTCCGCGTCCTGAATCGACTTGTGGCTGCTCCCTTACCGAGTCTTGACCTCTCCATCTGCAATTTCTTTGTGACTCTCTTAGTACGCGAGATTTCCATCTTCTCCCTTCAGCTGTTTTGATTTGTACCTCTGACCAGCGAAATTTAATACGAAACCAGATTTCCGCTTACTGTAAATCTTGGCTTGAATGAAAGCAAGAATGCCGATGCTTCAAATACTTGGTTGCCCGCCATTTCAAGATTCCAGAATCTTCACCTCCTTTGAGAGGAAGGATGGAAATACAGTTGAAGGTGAAATTGTAGTTGTAGCGCTGCAATCGCTCTTTCTTTGACCCCGAATATTTGCTTGTACCCCGGCCGATGCCGCGTTTTCTTCGTCCTTTCATCGTGTCATACGTACTTACGCGAGTGTACTGCAGCCAAGACTCATTGTCATAATCCTTCGCGGCGTCGCTCTTTATCCACCTGTCCTCCGGATGCTGGATCTGTCTTCTTTGGACGTCGTTGCGTTCCCCGCCTTCCTTCTCTCCTTATATGTACTAATTGCCCTTCGCGTAGAATCCATCGCCAAAGGCCACCGCTACGACGTCTTCGAGAACAGCGAGTGCCAATCCCTGCCTACGTACCTCTAACCCAGCAGCATCAACCTCCTCTCCGCGTCGTACACTGTTATCATCCGTCAACCTCCCCTTCTGCACCTTCAGCACACCCAATTCCTCTCCATATTCATGCACGCTTTGACTGCCTCATAGCGCTTACACATCTCTCGCACTGGCCCTCGCCCCTGCTTTCGTAGATCTCCCTCACCACCTCGCGCTCCCGGATCATCCATCATCCATCGCGTCATGGGAGCTGTGCAGAGCCGCCGACTTCCCCTCATTTATCATCAATCATGCATACCCGTGCACGCTCTTGTGGCTTCCGGGCCAACGACACCCTGCCTCATTCCGGCGTGCGGACGCGCAGACGACGCTCAGCTCGGTATGCTCTGCGCGCTTCCCTTTTTGGGTTCTCCACGCTCTTGGAGTTCGCGCGGAGGCCGCTTTTTTGGGTTCGCTCCCGTCCTTTTCACCCGTCGGGGTGCGCGTGCCATGGAACGAACACATGTCGCCCTGCTCCTCATGCGCGAGAGGGAGCGCAGTGAGATCTGTTCGCGCCTGTGAAGCGGCTGCGGCCGCTACCTCTCCGCACGTTTGCATCTCGTGCATCTCGCGTGCCGGTCGACGGAGGTGGATGGAGAAGGAGAAGCGAGCGGATGGGGATCGGATGACGATACAGATGAGCGGGCACGCGTGGATGGAGACGGAGTGCGCATACATCTCTTCCGCGCCCTCGCCCTTGTCGAGGGCGGGCTTAGACCGTGCTTTGGCGTACAGGCGAGGCAGTGACATACTGCCCACCCGCCCTCATCCCGCCCTCCTTCGCCTCGTCTTTCTCCCCGCCCCCACGTTATCTCTCGTCCCCGTGATGCCGGCGTCGACCTGGTGCGGTGTGGGATGCACTAGCTTCGAGCTGCCGCGGTACGCGTACGCACCCGCGCACTTGCAGCGCGGCTGTGGATACGGGTGCGGGTGCGAGCACATCTTCTCCACCATCGTCTTCGGCATCCCCGTCCTCGTGCGCGGCCAGCGCAGTATGCATACGCGCTATGCAAGGTGTACGCATTTGCATATGGAGCGCACCATACCCTCGCTCGCACTCGCGCCCGTCATCATGCGATCAAGGCAAGGTGTCCGTGCGTACCCGCGCCGGCATCACCATCTTCTTCCTACGCGGATACGGAGGGTGCGCTCTGCAGATCTGGGTATACTTTTGGATGCAGATGCGCACTCGCACGTCGATGGAGGTAGGGATGGAGATGGAGAATTCGTACGGGTGTGTTGTGGGTGTACGTACATTCTACCCTCTCCCTCCCTTGCGGTCTCTCGCTCCTATCTCGCTATCTTTCTCTTTAAACTCGCTCGTACCTGTTTTCTGGACCATTTGATGTATGCTCCACCTCCCATCCCCCACATGCACGGCCATCGCGCTCAACGAGAGAAATAGCTAAATTCGGATATGATATGTATTTCTTTTATTCAAGGATTGCTCATTTTGTGCTCGATTGTTGAAATAAAATTGATAACATCCAGCGCCGGCCATCGTCAAAGTTGGAAAACAAAAATGAATCAAGCGCAGTGCCGGGTGCCCGCGCGCAGCACTCAGCGAGTGGGGTACATAGCCACTGATACCTTCTCTTCTGCATGTTCTTCCGTTGTGTGCCTTCCTGCAGCCTGCCCTTTCTTGCGCTCCGTCTGAAGTAATTCCGCATCCTGCTTCGACTTGTTGCTGCTCCCTCACCGAGTCTTGAGACCTCTCCTTCCATAATTTCTTTCCGCCTCTCTTTGTACGCGACCTCTCCACTGCTTCGTCCTTTGCCATGTTGGTTTATACCTCTGACCAGAGAAATTAGATACGAAACCAGATCTGTAAATCTTGGCTTGGATGAGAGCAAGCTTGAGGGGACCGAGGCTTCGGATAGTTGTTTGCCCGCCATTCCAGGATTCGAGATTCCAGAATATTCACCCCCTCTGAGAGGCAGCATGGGGATGGATACAGTTGGGGGTGGAATTGTGGTTGTGGCGCTGCCATCGTTCTTTCATTGACTCCCAAAAATCTGCTCGTACCTCGGCCGATGCTAAAGCCTGCCAGTGGTTGGATGATTCGTAAAGTTCAAAGTTCAAAGTTCCTCGGCATCGCACTCTCCCAGGTTTCGAAATTGCTTTGCATTTTTTTGAAATCTGTAACCGGCTTCAAGCTCGGCCGGCGTGTGTGCAGCCATGTCGCGTTCAAGGCTGACTCGTTCATTCCCGGTTTTTTCGAGAAATCTCATCCTGCGGGCTTGACTCGTAGTTATTCGAACACTGACATCCTCCTTAACCCTGTCGATTATTTTCAATATCCTATGGACTTCTATGTTCTTTTTTTGGAGATCTTCGTCGTCGTATTCGTTGACATCAATTCAGCAGGAGTTGAAATACGAGTTGCGTTATCACTTGACTTGTCCTCCACTTCACGGCTCTAACTCTGACTCTGACATCGCCGTGGCACATTTTCGCGCTTCCAGACCTGGAATGCGGGCCTCTAAAAATGAGTACCGAAGGTAATATAATTAGGGTGCTTTGGATTGACAGCGCAATGCGGTAAGTTAGCTATGTCTTGAGTGGTTGATGCTCTCAGATTTACTGACAGTGGTTCTCAAGTCAAAGTCCACAACCCATGCATCGCATTTGGTACTGAAGATCCGAGTGAATCCAACTTGCAAGTTCCGAAGCTTCTCAGGTCCAGGTCAGTTCACTTTATTTGCGGCTTTCATATTGCTTGGCTTGAACCTCATCGCCATGGGTGCAAAAAAGGTATAGGTGGATTATGGAAGGAAGTGCAGTGTCTTTATTCCGCGTCCGTAATGGGCCACTGTCGGTGGAGAGAAAGCAAAGCAGGTGTATCACAACGCATGCGAGTGATTTGATTATCGCTTGAGGTAGCTGATTCTGGCACGACGGGTTGCAGAAAGGTTCCTGCCAGAATCATTGGATATAGTAAGGTCATCTCCGGATCGTAGAGGGACAATAGGAGAAATAAAAATTACTGCAGCGCACAGACGGTTGCGAAGTGTCATCTAAATGGATGTCGCTGGCCTGATCCAAAAATCGAGTCCATTGTGAACACAAATGCACAGGAAAGGTATGTACACAATCACCAGTGTGCTTAGCGAGTAATACCGCCTTCGATTACCTCGTCTTTTAAAGTAGAGCGGAATCTTGCAGCCCAACTAGTATGGAGTCCATACAGCCAGATTTGGGCCGTTGAAGGATTAATCCAATAGCTTTCTAGATTGGCAGGTTTAGCTTGACGCGATGAAGTATGGTGTCGGCGAAATGAAATCCATATCCATTTTTTTTGCCGAGTTCAGCGGGCAGGATTTTTGGTAATAGCCAAGTAGTGTGGAAGGAGCAAAGAAATTGGCCGTCCTGTACTGGAGTTGGTGGGAAGCCCGCGATTGCAGAGTTTTGATAGTCGTGCGGATGGTGTTGATTTTTTTTTATGTTGTGTAGGACTTTGACGCAAGTTTGGTCATCCGGGTGTGACAAGAATAGCGAGGACTTGAATACGACGAATGTGTAACAGAGGTCGAAGTCCAATCATATCAGAGACGGAGTACGGAAGGCAAAATCCGGGAGGATGCGGACCAGCGCCACGATGTACTCAAAGTACGGATAACGAGGCCATCCCTGGAAAATAGACGAACAATTTTGATTCCCAAGAGGAACAGTTTCAGACCCGGCGGCTTGGAGTTGGTTTCGGGGAGACAGGTAATGAGCTTCCTGGCGATAAATGGGTGAGTTATAACTGCTAGTCTCTTGATATCTACAGCACCTAGTGTGTGAATTTTTTCTGAATTCGACTACATATGACTGTTTACTCTCATCATTTTCTATACTTCTGGTAACGGTGGTTCTTCGTTCTCGTCGCACGTCCCCGAACAGAGTGGACTTGCAATACGAGAATCTCGTTATGATGTTTGACAGCATCGAAATGGTCTTCTTAATTATTTAAATAGGCTGCTTGATACACATACACAGATCTCCGAGGTTGCTTGGTTTACTTATATTTCAGCTGGGTTGCTTTTGGCGGATCAGTGTCATCATTGAACTGTTTCCTCTCATCATTTTCTATACTTCTGGTCTTCGTCGTTCTTCGTTCTCGTCGCGCACGTCCCCGAACAGAGTGGACGAGAATGTCGTTATGAGCAGCGTCGAAAATGGTCTTCTATAATTTCTATGCAAGTAACTGAATCCAAGAATGTTCAGGAACCGCGCCATCAGCAAACTGATCACTGTAGTTTATGGTAACATGTAGATAGTCCTCCGTAGTGCTGTGTATTTGCCTATAGTTAATATGTAGTTCTGCGTAGTCCTAGTAGTTTGGCAACTACGGAGCAAAATCAGGTTTTGCTGATGGGTTGCATTGACAGCAAGCGCCAGTTAAACCTGGATTTTCACCCTTTTCTTCGAGTTTCTCCGACCAGCCCCTCAACCCGCACTGACAACTTCCGGATGTTAAATCAGAATATACTCTATGTGTATCAAGCCATGTATTTAATTAATTTTAAGTATACGACATGAGCATTTCGAGTTTCTCCGACACGACCCAGAGAACTCGGGAACTGATGACAGTGAAGAGCGCGCGGTAGTGTGGCGCTATTGAATTTCGGCGCGCCAGACTCAAACGACTCCAGGCTCTATTCATTCAATCAATCTTACCTATTCTTTGCGGCGTGCGTGAGATTATTCCCATTTTTTTCGTTGACGCTTAACTAGTTATTAAACACAAACCGGCGGTTCACTAATCGGAGCTACACGTGCACGTGACCAATGCGTCCAAAACCCTCCGCTAACAGGGACAAATAGCCCTTCAACTTTCCCACTTCCTCACATTCACAAGTCGAATTCACTCGCGCCAAGTCCAGCCCAAAAACACTTCCAAGAACTCAAAAGCACTCAACATATTTCCAACTTATACTCAGACAACTCAAAAACGCGTACTTGGAACCGAGAACGACTCAGATAATCATACAAAAGATGTATGAACGTTCTTCGTTCCAGTATACAGTATACATAGATGAATGAATACGGGTCAGGCAGGTGGTATGGTGGGATGTCTACATACGAGTGGTGCTAAAGATACAGTTGGTAGGTAGGTAGATGGCAGTGGTGGAGGGTTAGAGTCATGTCGAAACCGGAAGGATATATGTGAGTTTTTTTCGTACGGGGATGGGGAAAGGGACAGGAGCGGTGAAGGGAAAAGAGAAGATCAGACAATGTCGGCAGCGTCCTGCACCGACGCAGGCCGCGCGCGCTGGCCGCGGCGTCAGCGTTAGCGTCGTGGTGGGACGGGGATATGCACGCTCGTGCAATGTAGGGAGGATGCCTCGATCTCCGCCTCCTCCTTCCCTTCCTCCTCACCGTGGACGCTCGACGCCGAGGAAGCAGAGTCCGAGCAGGCGGAAGAAGGAGAAGAGGAACAACTGCTCTCATCATAATCCGGCAGCATCCCGCGCACGTCTCCGAGCATCAGCGCCCCTTTTCCCCGCCCGCACCGTCCTCGCCAAAAGCAAGCGCCTTCTCGGCATCGTACTCGAGCGGCGAGATGCCCCCGTAGGACGCGGACATATCCGCAAAGGAATCGAACGAGTCCCGCCTTTGGGTTGTGTCTTTTCGGATGAAGACGGGCAGGGTTGCGGAGGTGCCGCGGGAGGAGCCATGGGAGGAGCAGAGGGGGGATTTCGAGGTTGCGCTGGAGACGAAATGAGCACGAGGGATAAGAGACAAAAGAGAGCAAGAGAACGCACACAGTCGAACTGATCCCCGACGACCCCGTACTCGTATACCCAATACGCTTGGCGACGGAGTTAAAGGCTCCACGGGAGTTCTTAATCGCCTCGTCTGCAAACCAAAAGTACCCAAAGAACAGCAGCGCACACGCCACCGTCGCCTACCGCAGCGTCTCCACTCTCGCTGCGCTATACGGGTCCGCGCACCAATAGATTCCCGGCACCTGCACCACCCGCGAAAACTTACTGTGGGTGTCAGCCCACGAAATCCACGGGCTGAGGCCGATGACGCGCACGTTCACCCACAGGACCCAGATCCGAGGGGTGATGAGGAGGAGGGCGGTGGATGCGAGCGCCATAAGGCACACGTAGCGGTTGAGGTTGAGGTTGGCGCGCGCGGAGGCGGAGAGGAGTTCGCAGAATTGGGCGCGGGAGTGGTAGAAGGATTTTATGCGGACTGCAAACAAAGGGAAATATGTGAGCAGGGTTGAATGAAGGGAGGAGGGAGGGGAGGGAGGGGAAGGGAAAGGGAGACGCACCGCAGTAGACGGCGGAGACGGCGCCGATGATGGGGAGGGAGGTGGAAGAGGATGATGGCGAGGGGGTCTCGTAGGTTTCACTGAGGCAGCCGATGATCTCGAAGATGTTGTAGCAGTGGCCTTGGACGATGTAGGTCAGCGTTAGGATTAGAATGGGGAGCGGTAAAGGACGCACGCAAAGGGAGCGGGATGGTTCGGCCGATGGCGAGGTCGATGAGGATGGCGCGGCGCTTCTCAGCGCGGGTCTTGATGACAGTGCGCACGGACGCGATCTGGTAGAGCCGCCTGCACAAGTCGTGTTTCCAGAGTCCCGCGATAGAGAGAAGCCGTTAAAAAAAAGAGTGCGTGCAGGAGGCAAAGACGGAGCTGTGGCGGTGCAGGCACAGCCGCTGATCGCCGGCTTCTCTCAATCTCTCAACTTTGCTTTTGCTCGATCGTCGGTGCGCGACTGGCTGGGTTCGACTGATTCTACGTCATTCATATTCACCTCCCCTCTCGCATAACCGCGCCCCTGCTTCAATGGTCTCATAATTCGCCAGCTGTGGGATATTGGCCTGGTGTAGCATATCACCCGGCCGTCACTTGTCGTTCTTCCCACTTCCTTTCCAGGCGTCGAACCCTTGGGCCTCCCGGTCTCTTCGTGCTATAGCCCGCGCCTTCCCATCTAATTGGCTTCGTTGACTTGTTGGATGTGGAACCCTGCTGACGCGATCTCTGTGGGTCTCTTGGTATTTCTCCTGACTTTGGAGGCATACTTATGAATCCACCACAACGACGGCTCGTATCCTCAGCATTACGGTCAAGATCGCCGATGTGTCGCTGTGCATCGACTATGCAGATTGTACAAGCTCTGGTGCAGCGCAGCTTCTGTGTAGAAGCCCGAAAAAGTGCGCGCAGTTCTACGCCATTAGCCCCTCATTCGGATTTCATTCGGTGCGTTACCAGCATTTCTCCTCTGCTTGCATAGTCCTAACCGGCGTGTTTTAGCGTTCCAAGGCCACTGGAACATATCCTCGAGAACGCGACCGATGCGGGCTTGAAGCGGAAGCGGTCGGATGCTGCCCGGTGCTTTACCGTCTCCGCTCATTAATTACGCCTCGCCCGCTAACCACTGCATCAACGTCTTCTCCATATTTTCCTTTCTCAGCACCCACACGCGCCCAAATTGCAATTTACCAAGATCTCCCTCTCCGCGTCCACACCGCTACTCGCACCGAATCGCTTTTGTGCTCGCATCCCTTGATTCAGTCTCCTAAATCTCCCTAACGCGTCTCCGCATCGTCCTCCCCAGTGTCGTGTCAATCACATCTTGGATCTCATAGGCCTATCGATACAGCCCTCGTCTACGCGCTCTTCTGATATTCGCGCGGACAGGCACACGCAAAGGCGATTTTAAGCTGCTGCGGGCCTCCTCTGCACGCTTGGGTTCTGGCTTCTCAAGTGTTCCCGCGAGACGCTAAAGCACGCACCTCCGTTTTACGTTTTGGTGGAGGCGATGCACGTCTTCGCGCACTCCTCCAATCGTTTGCCATACCGCAGCTTGTTCCCGCGCCCCACTGGGACCTCCAGCATCCATCCGTCCCCGCCCCGTTCGCGGACAGCTGCAGGGCCCAACGACGACGCTTTGCAGAGCGCGACCACAGGCAGGGCGTGCACTCCGCGCTATCTATTTACGACGCTGATCCCAATCTTGCGCACATCTCGAAAGAGCTGGAGTTGGGGATGGGGATGGGGTTGGAGACGGGAGGTTCACGCAGATGGTCGACAGGGATTGAAGTGGAGAACGAGGTGGAGATGGGATGAAGAACCGCAGGTATGCCTACAATGTCGATATCGCTCTGCGTACGAGAGGGAGGTGGAGACGTTGCCGCCGCTCCCTCATGCGCCTGTCGATGGGTCTTGCGCATGCGCATGGAGATGGAGGTGAATACAGAGACAGGTCTGGACGGACGTGCGTTCTCCCCACCGCCCTCGCTCCTCACCCTCGCTCTCGCCCTCGCCCTTGGCCCGTACTCGTCGTCATCCAGCGCGGCTAGCTTTTTGGCTTCATCTGAAAGCCACCGCGCTACTGCGTGTGCACGCGGGCGCGCGTAACGGAGGGTATGCTTACGGGTGCCGAAAGGCATGTGCCCGTGCACCCGGGATCAGGATAGGACTTTGAATGCGGGTGTGTGCGCGCGCGTCCGTGGAGCTGGGGATGGAGAGTACGGTTTCGGGTCCGGGTGCGCGTCCTTCCTCCCCTCGCGGGTGCAGGGTTGGCGCCGCCGCCGCCGTACGCGTATGCTGAGGGACGCCGAGGTGAGGGTATGGCCTTAGGTGTCGCATAGGGCCAGGGTGAGCGCACATGCTCCTTCGAAGCTGCCGTCGCGATCAGCCCGTGCCAACGACGTTGCTCTCCTTGGCACCCCGTCCCAAGCTTGTCATGCACATTCTCCTCTCTTCCCGTTTGATTCAATTGGCTCTATTTTTTTCGCGCGATTTTTCTTTGTCTTGCACCCATATGCACCCTCCTTCACATCCTGCGCTACGGTACACCCTCCCAGCATATTTATCTCTATAGTACCTTACTACGTTCACGACCGCCGATGATAAAATCTGAAAATATAATCCAATACATACCTTCTTTCGTGCGTAGTTTGCGTAATACTTACCTAGTTCACGTTTGTACTCAATCAACGAAATAAAGTTGATAGAACCCAGCGCTGACTATCGCTGGAGGCTGAATCAATTGAAAAAGACGAATAAAATGAATAAGCTGCGTGGAGAGAGACGGGGGGTACACAGCCACTGATCCCTTCTCTTCCCCGTTCAGTCCCCTTCTTCTGTTTTGTGGCTTCCTCCAATTGTTTTACGTGCGCCTTCTAAATCACGGAGTCCATCTGTTGTGCTCTACTTCTGTGGGCTGGTCAATGCTCTGCGGCGGGTGTTTCCTTCGGCGAAGTCAGTCTTCCCTGATTGCTCTGCTCTGAGGCAGAGAAATCTCTCAAATTTCTTGTCAAACTCTTGACCTGGCGCTTCTTGGATAAATATAATACCCTCTATTAGACTCCAATGCGAAACTGCGCCGAGACTCGCGTGCCGCTTGAATTATTCATGCTATACTAGTAGGTATGGGAAGAACGACGGCTGTTTGGCCACCTTTGAACATGCTGCATGTCCGAACTCGAACCTCGAGAATCCACGCTAGCTTCAGGAATCCTAGGCTGGGTCCTGCCTGATATTGGGTGAAGACTTTCAAATCCTTGAAACAGCTCGTGAAACAAAATCCGCCATGTTTCGGCCCTCGAGACCTTCGTCCTTTCAATCCCTTGCTTGGCTAACAATTGGCCTCCTCCCTCGTCCTACCATTGGCTGTTAATTAATACGACACGAATTCGGTGCGGCTTGAATTGGAAAAGAGGTAAGTAGCCTGATGCCTCAAATACCCATTGCTCGCCATTCATCCGTTGAGCATGACCAGGACCTACATACTGCGTGGGTCTGAGCTGTGCCCCAATTCTGATCTGGCGTGGAGACTTAAAATTCATCAGCTTAACCTTGAGAAATTAAAAGTTCTGTATTTTCGCTTCCCCTTAGAATAACTTAATTTCAGATATTTCTTTCAAGTCCCCCTGATCTGTGGTTTATTTTCAATCACACACATGCGTAATCACGGCATCTTCCAGAATCACCAGGTTGAGACTCTACCTAACAGTCAGAGCCAACCTCGTCTGATCCCGCAGATATTATTGCTACTTGGCTCGAATTTGGCTGTGCACTGGGTAAAACCTGGTTGAAATGTGCCGATGAATTAACGTACTTATTCGTGGCCTTCAATTCATCATTTTCGGGCGGTGATAATTACACACCAATTTTCTTGAATTTTGCGATTGGGATACACATATAGATCTTAGGTTTCGAATAATTGTACCCAGAACCGACTCACCCGGAACAACCGGGAGAAACCGCCGGTATTCCTCCAAGTCTACACCCCATTCCCCTCAAACGGCAGGGGGGATGAGATCACGGGCATTCAAAACACACTCCCAGGGTCCCGTAGCTTCAAAGTCAGACTGGCTTGCTCCGACTATTGTGGCTGCAAAGATGATAACAGCTGCCGGCGAATGTCTGCCATTCCCCTATGTGAAAGGTGCCTTTGGAATGGTGGTGATATTGCTGGAGACTGTTGAGGTTTGGTTCATAGTGGTCTATGTTGAACATGTAACTAACTCTTGTGAATGCAGAAAGTAAAGAAGAATCGTGATGATCTGAAAGAGCTATGCACGACTGTAATGGAAATCATGTATATTCTGCAGGATCAGATATCCTTGCATGGGGATACAGGTGCTGTGAAGCTGAAGGGTCTGTGTGAGGACTTTGAGAGGTATTTGAGTCATATTTGTCTGGAATTCAGCTAATTCTGTTCAGGTTCTTGGGGGATGTCATCCACAGCGTTGAGGAAATGCGAAAGAAACCTCAAGGCTTTCGTGCTCATATCAAGGAATTTGTCAAGTCAAGTAGCATTCAAGATAAGATCGTGGAGTACCAGAAAAATATTCAAGAAATATGCTCACGACTCAAGGTAGGTACACCGAACTTATTCAGCGCTATGATTCTCATTTATTCCAGTTGTTGGCAGCCATTGATACAAACTTTCAAGTCCACAAAATCAATGCAACCCTCGCAACTGTGATCTCACCCAGTAACATTCTCATCTCAATAGTGCTCCTCCGCTCTGACCTGGGACTTTCAGATATCACTGTTGTTCAAGCTGCTCGACAGATGAACAATTGCCCTCCACCCTCGAGAATCTTCCAAGGAAGACAGACAATTCTGGACAAAATGAATCAGTTTTTTGCTCAAGACATCGGAAAGCAGCACATTTATGTCCTGCATGGTCTAGGTGGTGCAGGGAAGACACAAATTGCACTGAGGTTTATCAACTTATCCCAGTAAGCTGAAATTTGACAAATGAATACCATATTAATCATAGCTTTAGCTTCTCGGACAACTTCTTTCTTGATGCCAGCACAACAGAAACAATTGATGCTGGCCTAAAAAACATTGCTTCAGTGAAAAATGTTGGCAACACCTCACAGGATGCATTGAAGTGGCTTGCAAACAACCAAGCAGACTGGCTGCTGTTCTATGACAATGCCGATGATCCCAAGATTGACCTGAACAGATTCATACCCCAGTGCAATTGTGGGAATATCATCATCACAACCCGTAACCCTGCCCTCCGTGGCTATGCTGGAGGGCACTTTGCTGTGTCTGATATGGAGGAGACCGATGCTGTGGCATTGTTGCTCAAAAGTGCTGGGCAAGATATTTCATCAGCTAGTGAAAGAATTGCAGCTGAGATTGTGAAAGTGAGTTGTGGTTCAGTTGCTAATTCAGTGGACCTGACCTTTCAAAGGAATTGTGCTTTCTTCCTCTTGCAATTGTGCAAGCTGGAGCATTCATCTTGCAATCTGGAGCCCTGGACAGTTATTTGAACATCTACATAAAGAATCGGGCCCAACTGCTGAGTGAAAAGCCAGCTCAGAGCTACGACAACTATGCCTGGACAGTGTACACAACATGGCAAATGAGCTTTGACAAGCTCAGTCCACTGGCTGCGATGTTCCTGCAGCTTTGTTCATTTCTCCATCGGGATGGAATTTCGGAGGAGATTTTTAGCAGGGCTGTGAGATACAGATTCCGACTGGTCATTCCATCCAGAGAAGAACTGCAAAAACCACTAGAGTTCCTTGCCCAGTTCACAGAGCCTGCAGGTGAATGGGACACTCTTCGCTTCCTAAAAGTGACAAATGAAATCAAGACCCATTCTCTAATGGCCTTTGATCCAGAGAGAAAAATGTTTTCAATTCATCCACTGGTACACAGCTGGAGTCAAACAACAATCACAGACCAACAGTCATATCATTCCATCATGGCAGCTATAATGGGCATGTCCATTGAAGAAATTTCCTATCACCATCGACAACTTGCTAGTCTGAGATTAATTTCCCATGTTGACTCCTTGATGCATGGCAATCAGCAGGCAGTGGTAGATTTTGGTGCACAATACGGAATGATCTATTATTATGCAGGACGGTCTGAGGAAGCCAAGGGACTTTATCTTGCAGTGCTAGAGCAGCGAAAACAGGTTCTTGGTGATGACCATCTAGATACTCTTTGGGCTATGGGCAATCTGGCCACAACATACAGGAAACTAGGCAAGTTCCAAAAGGCTGAAGTGCTTGGTGTTGTTGTGTTAGAGAAGCGAAAACAGGCTTATGGTGATGACCATCCAGCCACTCTTCTGGCCATGGGTAATCTGGCATTAACATATCACAGCCTAGGTGAATTCCACAAGGCAGAAGAGCTGAAAGTTGTAGTGCTGGAGAAGCGGAAACAGATTCTCCGTGATGACCATCCAGACACTCTTATAGCAATGGGTAGTCTAGCTGCAACATACAAGCATCTAGGTAAACTCCAGCAGGCAGAGGAGCTTGAACTTGTAGTGCTGGAGAAGCAGAAACAGGCTTTTGGAGATGGCCATCCCGACACTCTTCAAGCTATGGGGAATCTGGCATCAACCTACAACCATCGAGGTGAATTCCACAAGGCAGAAGAGCTTGAACTTGTAGTACTGGAGAAGCGGAGACAGGTTTTTGATGATGACCATCTAGACACCCTGCGGGCTATGGGTAATCTAGGATGGACCTACCACTGTCTAAGTGACTTCCAAAAGGCAGAAGCACTTCAAATTGTTGTGCTAGAGAAGAGGAAGAAGTTGCTGGGTGACAATCATCCTGACACCTTGCAAGTTATGCGAAATCTAGCCTTAACATACCGCTGTCTAGACAAACTGTCTGAGGCTGAGGAGCTTGAGACCCTTGTCCACGACTATGAGGAAGCATTGGAAGGTTCTAATGAAAATTCAGAGGGTTCAGATGAGGAGGACTCAACTCAATCATAGTGTTTCCCATAAATGCTTTTCCGTTGTACTACATATTTATAATGAATAAGAATTTTGAACTAGCAGCTGCAACATCAATTTAAATGGTACTTTGGGATAGATACAAGAGGTCAAATGAATCACATAAATTTGTCAAAGACACAAGTATGCTTTTCAATTAATTTCGGAAATGAGTGTTTGCTGGTATTTAAAATCATTCAAGACCGTGGCTGCTCTCAATTTCCGGAGCAAACATCAGACCTGTCTCCATAGATGGTAGAGAAGATAGCAATATCAATGTGGATCATCATAGGTATGAAAATCTGGCAAAATGGGACGTAAATTCGTCGCCAACGTATAATTAATAACCATGGAAGTAATCACCAATATTACATAGAGAAAGATGAAGTCAACAAAGCCTGGACCTAGAGTCGGATCAGGATTTACCAGAGACGATACAGAAAATTTCGAAATGCCATGCCACTAGAATATGGTTGGCCATTCGGACATTCGCGAAATCCTCCCGGAAGGAGGAGGTTGGGGCAGAGCAGTCTCTGCGGTTTTATCAATGAGGAAAGAAATCCAACTACCTTGTGTCAATGTCTTGATTGTCGGGAATAAAGGGTTCGAGATAAGTTCCAAGGTATTTGCCCGGACATTTGAGAAAGCCACACCACAGAAGATTTAGAGAGTTATATTCAACAAGGATGGTCTTCGAAGATACATCCGAGGAAGGGCATGAGTCAGACGTGCATCGATACTTCATCCCGAGATGGCAGGGCAGACTGGAGCAGCATTGGGTTCCGTCAGCGTCGAGATCGAGATCGGGATTAGCCAGAACAGTCGAAAAAATGTCCCAAACTCGGCACAGGAGTTAAAGCAATATTTGAGGTGCCAGGGAGGATGTGAACGTGGATATTCCAGTGCTGAGGACTTGACAGGAGCTGTCGGGCCCGAGCGAAGGCAGCGAGAGATCACCCCCTCTCAGCGAAATGGAACTTGAATTCGGCTTGCACACAGTTCAGTGAATAGGGCTGGATACTTGGTTCAAACTGGGTAGTTATACCTTTTGAGAGCGAATTTTTCACTGTCCATAACTAAATTACTAATCGAACATACCGAAGACACACCTGGAGTCAATTTGGTGTGGGGTATATTTGAATTTTTGTTAACAGAATTCATATTCATATTTCTGAGAACGGCGAGAAAATCATGCTCAACTGTCTCGGCGAGAGAAGCACGGATATGTTGCCGTAGATTCGGGCTTTGACTAACCATATCCGTGTCTCTAACAGCGTAGAATCCGGAGCTTGAAGGGTGTCTCAAAGAGGAAAATAATTCGGCATTCAGGTAGGCCGCAGTTCGAGCTCGTGGACCTGCACGAGCAACAGTCAATAAGCTATCATAGTGTACCTTCCACTTGATCGGGCCATTGAGAGAGACAGGCATTCGGTTCGGGCCTCTGAAATCGCTTTATCTGCCGCACTCTGAAGGTGATTATAAAGGATGGCGTAAACTCCAGTTTGATAAGTCGGTGCACTCTGAACTAGATCAAGTAACGCGCGCAGGCAGGAGGGAGAAATCCCACAGCAGGAAGATGTGGCTGAAAAATATTCGCAGTTCATTGCGCAGTAAGGGTTGGTAGGGAGGGCTGTGATATAACAGCATGCACATACTGCATGTATCAACATTCGCCAAGGCAGGTCAATTTGAAAGTCCATCCGAGACGGAAATTGCGAGAACGCTGGAAGAAACTGGGTTTTAAAGAGACCGGGGCGTGGAAGGTAGCACCGAGGAGAGCGCAGGATGAAGGAATCATTATTGAGACTCAGAGGATAGATGAATGCCGCAGGCCCGCAGTGCCTGGCGCCAAGTTCATTCAGGACAAGAATATGAGCAAAAAAAGGAATATAAATCAGAATTAGCAGGCAATGAATGAAAACAAGCCCGAGTCGCACAATAGAATTCAGCAATGTGGTTCACGGCTTCCACTGACTTGTTTCGAGGATTCGGGGAGAGGTTCGATTAGTTCCCAATACAGTCGAACCTCTTATAAACCATACACCTATCAACCCATACACCCTCTTATCCCATAGAATTTTACAGAAACCGGGTTGGTTTGCAGGAATAACCCATACTTTTCTCATAACCCATAACCCATACACATTCCACCGAAAAAGCCATAGATTTGCTGTGCCAAACACAGATCCGTTCATTTCGGACGTCATTGGGACACCGCAAAATGAAGGTGAACCGACGTTGTCGGGTAGCGCATTGCCACCATGTATCGTAAACACAACGTAAAGACAAATTTTCATGGCTCCTGACCCACTCGACGTCCTCAGGCGCGGTCTCGAGAATCTCAGAAAGCATATCCAGTCCCGAAAAAAGACCTTGCAGTCTCGCCTAAGCCAGAAACAAGCAATCTCAGCAGAAGACAGTGACTGGCTCGATAATCATGCGAATCTTATCAACGAGGAGCGGCTTTTGGAAGAGCTCGAGAATGCATCAGATTATGAGCGGGGGCTGTCGCACCTGAGTCTGGCAAAGCAGGTTGCTTGGAAGAAATTGAAGGAGTTTGCTGAAGGAGTGAAGACATCAGTGCCTATCCCAACGGCAAGCGCGAAACGAAAACGTGTGTTTCCTTACCTTACCTTCTTCCTTAGCTGACAGAATCAACACCAGGCCCTGAAAAAAAACCTGTCATACCCGAGGGCAAGCAGCCTGGCAAGAAGAAGGCTGTCGCACCCGTCTTTACCAAGAAAGAGAATGCTACGCTCGAGCAGCGAATCGAAATTCTTGACTGGTTCCATTCAAATGGCAAGAACCAGAGCAAGACCGCCAAACATTTTGATCCCATCTACCCCAACCTCTGCCTTAAACAGCCTCTGATTTCGTCGTGGGTCCAGAATGAGGCCAAATGGCGGGCCGACTATCAGAGCCATGCCGGCGCCGCTCAAAAGGTCAAACGTCTTCGGCAGACCCAGCATCCCGAGGTGTCGGAAATGCTTGATCTTTGGGTTGAGCAGGCTATGGCGCAGGATCTTCTTCTCAGTGGGGAGGTTTTGCGTCAGAAATGGACTGCTTTTGCGAACCTTGTGGGTGTCCCAGAGGACGAGCGCTTGGCCTTGAGTAACGGCTGGTTGGATCGATTCAAGGCCAGGAATGGGATGCGCGAGTACAAGCGCCACGGGGAAGCAGCGTCCGCAGATCCCGAAGCGGTCCAGAAGGAAAAGGAGAGGATGAAGGGCGTCATTGCGAAGTATGGTTATCAGCCCCGCAACATATTCAACATGGATGAAACTGGCCTTTTTTACGCGTGAGTGATTCATGAATGAGTCCGTCTCTACTGACAGCGCTCTTGTTTTCAGGTTTGCTCCAGATCGCGGCTTATCGAACAAGAAACATAGCGGAGTCAAGGGGAACAAAGTCCGATTGACATACGCTTTCACAGTCAACGCCGACGGGTCAGAGAAGCGGGAGCCTTTCGTCATCGGCAAGGCTAAACAGCCTCGATGCTTCGAGCGCAAAACTGCCACTAAGCTCGGTTTTCTTTATCGAAACAATGCTAAAGCATGGATGACAACTGTTCTATATCAGGAATGGATTCGTCAATGGGATCGCGAGCTGCGAGCTGCGGAACGCGAGATTCTGCTGTTGCAGGACAACTTCTCTGCTCACGTCGCTCCGGAAGACCTGACCAACATTCGTGTCGAGAACTTCTCCCCAAATCTCACGGCCCATGTCCAGCCCCTCGATGCGGGGATAATCCGATGCTTCAAGGCGCACTACCGGTCCAGATACATCCAGTCTGCCATCGACAATTATGACCACGGAATTACGCCCGCAAAAATCTACAACATCGACCAGCTTCAGGGAATGCGAAAAGCAGCGAGCGCGTGGGGGGACGTTGACGCCTCAACCATCCGGAACTGCTGGCGTAAATCTGGGATCCTTCCCGATGCCGTGCTTGCTCCACCGGCCGCTGTTCCCACCGGCGATCCTATCCATCTGGCGGAGCAGGACCTCGAGCGTCGTCTTGATGACCTCCAGGAACGCGGAGTTCTACAGGCTGCCAATCACATGTCTATTGAGTCTCTACTCAATCCGGCCGAAGAGAGGGAATTGATTGATGAAGCAACGACGGTGGAAGATATTTTCACGGCGGTTATGGCTTCACGAGATGCGCAGGAGATGGGGGAAATCAACGGCGGTGACGATGATGTAGACGACGATGCCGACTTCGAGCCTCGCCCCACACGCCAAGAGGCACTTGGCGCCGTTTCCACGTTGCTAAAATACACCGCGTCGATGGACGACAATTTCGCACGCAAAATGGAGCAGCTTCTCTCCTCGTTTGGACGGCAGACACAGCTGGAGGAGACAAATGCTCTAGTTACAGTTCCAATCACTCAGTTTTTCGACAAAGTAGCTTAAATTGGTGTAGATAGACCTCTAGGCACATTTTTCGCATTTTTTGAGAAAAAAAATGGCCCTCCCTCTCAGCCCATAGCTCGGTACCCGAGCGAAGGGGTATGGCTTATGAGAGGTTCGACTGTATCCAATTCCCAAGTGGTGTTAACTCTGCAAGGAGAATACAGACCAGCTTTGGGCAAAAACAAGAAGCTAGAATCCAAGAGTCGGATTTTTTGAACGCTGCAAGAGAATTGCAGCGAGATGGAGGACGTAAGTAGGATGACGACGCTGTGGCGGTGTAGGCACAGCCGCTGATCGCTCACCTTTCTTCAAACTTGTCATCGCCGACACGACTCTGGAACGTCTCTGCCGTTAGACCATCGCAAATACGAAACTCATCGCCGACATCGCCGTCGCAATCGCCGTCGCGTCCCTGTGGCTCAGCCGTCGGCTGTAGGATCACGTCGTACAGGGTGATTCCGTCCATGGTCGAGAAATGGTGCGCGCAGTCATTGGACGCGATCTTGCTATTCACCTTGTTGCTCCTTTCATTCAAATGCTACTCTGTGCGCCTTCTTTTTTCCTTTCATTTTGTTCTTATTCCACGTACTTACGAGTCCTTAAAGAATTTGTCGTCCCACGACATCCTCGGCCTCCGTACCAACCCACTGTAATTCTACGTCATCCTAACCCACCGCGCCTTCCTCTACCGATGAACCCAGCTCCACCGCCGCGCCCGGCTCCTTTCTCGCACCCGCTGTCCATGGCCCCGCCGTGCCTCCGACCCAGCGTCGGCTTCAAGCTCTCGCGCTCCCCAATACCACCGTGCTGTGGGTCTCCTGGGCTGGTATACACGCGGACTTCCGTCATCACTGCAAGTCCCCGGGGTCTCCTGGCGTACACGTCGCGACGAGTCCATGGACGAGACTGCTTCGGTCCACGATAGAGGCACGAAGCTCTTATCGAGGAGAAGTGCGCGGGTGGGGATGCTTTCCTGCTTTTTCGTTCCCGGATCCAGCGCCGGCGTGTGGCTGCTGTAGGTAGACGCAGCACAGGCCAGTACTTGCACCCGCACCCGCACCGCACCCGCCTTGCCCCCCGCCTCGATCCCTCTCCCTCGATCCCTCCCTCCCTCACGGGCACGAACGCGACACCTCTGCGACACCAGCGACAGCACACACTCGTGTGCGCATCTCGTGCCCATCGATTCAACGAAGACGTGGACGGAAATGGCGATCTCGATGCAGGAGGCGTGCGAGTCGCACGGAGAACGGGGATGGAGATGAGGATGGAGCTGGAGATGGAGCGGGAGAAGGCACACGATGCCTTGGAGATGCGAGTGCGGATGCTTACATCCTCCCTTGTGCGTACTCACCTTCCCTATCGCCCTCATCGAGCGCGAGAATGGGCTCTGCCGTCGCTGCCATTCTCAAGCACGGCGGGCTTCGGCTTGGCGTGGTGGACGGGTACGCGCCGCTTTCTGTATGCATGCGCGTGCGCATTGGCTATGGCGCTGGGGAACGGGGCTCGCCGTCGTCCTCGCCCTCTTCAGGCGGGGATAGCGACACCGAACACCGGCGCGCGCCTCCCCTCCATGCGTATTCTACGGCAGAAAGTAGGTGTGCGTGCATGTGCGAATTCATCCTCCCTCCCCGCCTCCCGGCGCTCGCCGTCCCATCGGTCTCGTCTTTCTCGACCGCAGCCGGCCCCGTGATCGAGCGCAACTGACGCTGGCTTCGAGCCGCTGCAGTATGCGAACGTACGCGAGGTCGATGTCGATATTGAGATGGAGGTGCGGCTGGTGCAAACTTGCGCACACTACGGATTCAGCTTCCTCGGAGGGTCCCGCATACACCGTCGGCAGCGCACGATCTGAATTGCGGAAGAGATGAAAACAGAGTGCCCCCTGCATGCGCACCCGCATATGGATGGATACGGCATACCGCTTTGGATGTAGATGCGCACTCGCGCGCCGTTGGAGGTGGAGAAGACGCGGGGGGTACATGCATGGAGTACGGACGCATTGCGCGTATACCATTTACCCCCGTACGTAGGGCCATCGGGCGCCTGTCTCTCATCTCTCTCGAGTCTCCGATTCCTTTTCCTTTTCCTCTCGACGGTGCACATCATGATCTCTCCGTGCCTCACGCACCTGCTTACGCATGCTTCCTCCCTCATTGTACTCGATACATCCCACGTATAAAACGGATAATCCGGGATACCGTTTCAATCGATACACCTTCGCTTTTAAATATTGTTTATCCTGTATTGCCACTTCTTGTTTGCGATGGAGCATCCCATAAAATAAAATTGTAACTACTTACTTACGTGTATTTACCGGGCACGAATTGGGCGTGAGTAGATGAATAAATATTCAGCTTTGAATGAGCGCCGTGAGCAGGAGGGCAGTAAGCTGCACAGCCACTGATGGCGGGATTTATGGCCGCTACGCGCTTTCCTGAGGAGGATCATCTTACCAAGAGGCGTGGCCACATTTGCGTGTCCTAAGTTGATTAACGTACGTATCACTTTCCCTCCATGCGGCTCATGACGGACCCAGGCACGGAAAAACACGCTGAGGAGCTCCTCTGCGAGTTCGGGATTTCAAATGCGAGGTGTTCTCCGCGAACGTCGTACTGAATATCAACAGGTCTTGAGGGTAAGGTAGATGTGTTTAGCGGATCATTTGCGCTGCTCATTCTTAGATCATTGTGCGACTCTTCTCTTCATGATCATATGCATGAAAACTAAAAATTTTAAGGGATCTTCAGAGTGAGACTGCCTCTGCGGCTGCTCCGCGCCAATCTTGACATATTCTCAGTCCAGTTTAGTGTCCGACGTCCATACCAAACCTTCACCGCTCGAGGTTGCTCTTAGAGTTAGCGCGGGTTTCTTCAACTTATATTACAACGCTCAGCATGACGGTATTCCATCCATTCGTGCCGACGAACCTTCCAATGCTTTGATATTAAACCATACTACGGTTACAATAAATGTTTCGTGGGGATGGATGGAAAGAGCTTTCGCCCAACTGAGCGTGGAAGATCCCCCGGGCCTCGTCAGACTCATGCGGCGCATGCTTCTCGACCCAGCAAAACGGGCCAGTGCACAAGAGCTTCTCGATGATCCGTACTTGTCTTGCTGAAACGGTGGAAGGAACGTCGTTAGTAGCATCCATTCCCTTATGCAGCTTCCCACCGGCATCCCCCACGGCGAAAAGGCGGATCCTCAGACGAATCGGTCACATCAATCATATTCTCGTATCCCTGATCTCCCAACCTTGATTGAATCCCCGACTCCTGTGGATACTGCATATGTCCTTGCTCTCGAAGCCCCCAGAAGTTTGCATTTACGGTCTATCTTGAGGGCAATTGCAGCGACTGACCGAGGCTTCTCCCCGTAGCGACACCACTACTCCGTGTTCGTCACATACCCAGCCTCAAAGTACATAGTGGCTGCTGGGTGAACACGATCGCACTAACTATTGTGTTCTTTTGTCCTGAGGTAGCTGGGGTAGGAGTCCTAACTCACTCTGCGTCAGATATTCATTCGATGGGTGAACTACCTTCGTGAATGGAACATGTTTAGGTTTCGGATGAACCCCAAACTCTGCAGAGTGGGAGAAATACAGCCGCGGCTCTCTTCATTCGTCCTTTCAGTCGCTTGCCTCCCTCGCCCTACCATTGGCTGTTAATGAATAATTCACCGCCGCTTGAATTGGAAAAGAGGTAAGAAGGCTGATGCCTCAAATACCCGTTTGCTCGCCATTCATCCGTTGAGCACGACCAGGACCTACATGCTGCGTAGGTCTGAGCTGTGTCCCGATTCTGATCTTAGTTGAAATTCATCAGCTTCAAAACAAGTAAGAAACGTTGTGAAATAAAAAATTCCGTATTTTCGCTCCTCCTTAGAATAACTTAATTTTGAGTATATCTTTCGAGTCCTCCTGAGCTGCGGTTTATTGTATCGGCTTTCAAACGCACACATGCATAATTGCGGCATTTTCCACAATCACCACGTTGAGACTCTACCCAACAGTCAGAGCCAACCTCGTCTGATCCCGCATATATTATTACTACTTGGTCCGAATTTGGCTGTACACTGGGGTAAAACCTGGATGGAATGTGCATGCTGAATTAACGTACTTATTTGTGGCCTTCATTGAGGCTGGCCTTCAATTCATCATTTTCGGGCGGTGATAATTACACGCGCCAATCTTCTTGAATATTGCGATCGGGATACACAGATAGATCCTTAGATTTCGAATAATTGTACCCATAACCGACTCACCGGGAACAACCGGGAGAAACCGGGAGAAACCGCCGGTATCTGAGAAAGATCAGAGATCTATTCCTGGGGCAGCCACGACTCACGAGGCTGTGCAACAGCTTTGGCACTCATCTCGACCCGTCATGTCCTCCAGCAGCTCCTCAAAGTCTGCACCTAATTCCCCTCAAACGGTGGGGGGGATGAGATCCCAGTCATCCAAAACACGCTCCCAGGGTCCTCCAGCTTCAAAGTCAGACTGGCTTGCTCCGACCATTGTGGCTGCAAGGATGATAACAGCCGCCGGCGAATGTCTGCCGTTCCCCTATGTGAAAGGTGCCTTTGGAATGGTGGTGATATTGCTGGAGACTGTCGAGGTTTGGTTCATAGTGATTTATGTGGAAGCTGCGTCTAACTCTTGTCAATGCAGAAAGTAAAGAAGAATCGTGATGATCTGAAAGAGCTGTGCATGACTACAAAGGAAATCATGGATATTCTGCAGGATCAGATATCTTTGCATGGGGATACAGGTGCTGTGAAGTTGAAGGGTCTATGCGAGGACTTTGAGAGGTATTTAAGCCATATTTGTCTGGAATTCAACTCATTCTGTTCAGGTTCTTAGAGGCTGTGATCCATGGGGTCGAGACAATGCAAAAGAAACCTCAAGGCTTTCGTGCTCATATCAAGGAATTTGTCAAGTCAAGTGGTGTTCAGCATAAGATTGCTGAATACCAGAAAAACATTCAAGAAATATGCTCGCGGCTCAAGGTAGGTACATCCAACTTGTTCAGTGCTATGATTCTCATTTATTCCAGTTGCTGGCAGCCATTGATACAAACTTTCAAGTCCACAAAATCAATGCAACCCTCGCAACTGTGATCTCACCCAGTAACATTCCCATCTCAATAGTGCTCCTCCACTCTGACCTGGAACTTTCAGATATCACTGTTGTTCAAGTAGCTCAACAGATGAACAATTGCCCTCCACCATCGAGAATGTTTCAAGGAAGACAGACAATTCTGGACAAAATGAATCAGTTTTTTGCTCAAGATATCGAAAAGCAGCACATTTATGTCCTGCATGGTCTAGGTGGTGCAGGAAAGACACAAATTGGACTGAGGTTTATCAACTTATTCCAGTAAGCTGAAATTTGACACATGAATACCATATTAATCATCATAGATTTAGCTTCTCGGACAACTTCTTTCTTGATGCCAGCACAACAGAAACAATTGAAACTGGCCTAACAAACATTGCCTCCATGAAAAATGTTGGCACCTCTTCACAGGATGCATTGAGGCGGTTTTCAAACAACCAAGAAGACTGGCTGCTGTTCTATGACAATGCCGACGATCCCAAGATTGACCTGAACAGATTTATACCCCAGTGCACTCATGGAAATATTATCATCACAACTCGTAACCCCGGGCTCTGTGTTTATGCTGGAGCACAATCTGCTGTGTCTGATATAGAGGAAGGTGATGGCCTGGAACTGTTGCTCAAAAGTGCTGCCCAAGATATCACACCAGCCAATGAAAGGATGGCAGCTGAGATTGTGAAAGTGAGTTGAGGTTCAGTCCTTGCTAATTTAGTGGATCTGACCTTTCAAAGGAATTGTGCTACCTTCCTCTCGCAATTGTGCAGGCTGGAGCATTCATCTCACAATCTGGAACCCTCAATAGTTACTTGGACATCTACAGGAAGAATCGAGCCCAACTGCTGAGCGAAAAACCAGCTCAGAGCCATGACAACTATGCCCAGACAGTGTACACAACATGGCAAATGAGCTTTGACCAGCTCAGTCCACCAGCTGCGATGTTCTTGCAGCTTTGTTCATTTCTCCATTGGGATGGAATTTCAGAGGATATCTTTAGCAGAGCTGCCACATACAGATTCCGACAGGTAATTCCATCAAGAGAGGCACTGGAAAAACCACTGGAGTTCCTTGGACAGTTCACAGAGTCTGCAGGTGAATGGGACAGTCTTTGCTTCCTGAAACTCACAAATGAGATCAAGGCCTATTCTCTTATAAGCTTTGATCCAGAGGGGAAAATGTTTTCAATTCATCTGCTAGTGCATAGTTGGAGTAAAACAACGATCACAGACCCACAGCCATGTCATTCAATCATGGCAGCTATGATGGGCATGTCCATTGAGGAAATCCCTGAGGACCATCAACAACTTGCAAGTCTGAGATTAATTTCCCATGTTGACTCCTTGAGGCATGGTAATCAGCAGGCAGGGGTAGATTTTGGTGCACAATATGGAATAATCTATTATCATGCAGCACGGTGTGAAGAAGCTAAGGAACTTGAGCTGGCAGTGCTAGAGCAGCGAAAACATGTTCTTGGGGATGAACATCCAGACACTCTTGAGCCTATGGGTAATCTGGCATTAACATATCAGAAGCTAGGCAAGTTCCATAAGGCAGAAGAGCTTCAAGTCACTGTGTTAGAGAAGCAAAAACTGGTTCTCGGTGATAACCATCCAGACACACTTCGAGCTATAGGGAATCTGGCATTAACATACAACCTTCTAGGAGAGTTCCACAAGGCTGAAGAGCTGGAAGTTGTTGTGCTAGAGAAGCGAAAACAGGTTCTTGGTGATGACCATCCAGACACTCTTCTGGCCATGGGGAATCTGGCATCAACATACAATCATCTAGACAAGTTCCAGCAGGCAGAGGAGCTGGAGGTTGTAGTGCTGGAGAAGCATAAACAGGTTCTTGGGGGTGACCATCCAGACACTCTTCGAGCCATGGGGAATCTGGGATGGACCTACCATCAACTTGGGCAATTCCAGAAGGCAGAAGAGCTTGAAGTTATTGCGGTGGAGAAGAGGAAGAAGTTTCTGGGTGACAATCATCCACTCACCTTGCACACTATGCAAAAGCTAGCCTTAACGTACCGCTGTCTGGGCAAACTGTCTGAGGCTGAGGAGCTCGAGACACTTGTTCACGACTATGAGGAAGCATTTGAAGGTTCTGTCAATGAAGATTCAGAAGGTTCAGATGAGGAGGCATCTGGGGACTTGGCTCAATCATAGTGTTTCCTATATATACATATGCTTTTCCGTTGTGTTACATATTTATAATGGATGAATCAGAAAATTTAAACTAGCCACTGTAACATCGATCCACTGAGTACTGTGACATGACCTGGTAAAGATACAAGAGGTCATATAAATTTGTCAAACACACAAGGATGCTTTTCTTTCAATTAATTTCGGATATGAGTATTTGCTGGTATTTAAAATCATTCAAGACTGTGGCTGCTCTCAATTTCCAAAGCAAAGATCGGACCTGTCTGGCCATACTGGATGAGACGATAATGTGGATCATCAAAGGTACAAAATCCTCGCAAAATGGGACATAAATTGTTGCCAAAGTAAAATTGACCATAGAAGTAATCACTAATATTTACATGGAGAAAGATGAAGCCGGACCTAGAGTGGGATCGGGATTTACTAGATATGATACAGAGGATTTCGAAATGCCATCCCACTAGAATATGGGTGTGATTCGGACTTCCAAGAAATATTCACCAAAATGGCGAGGAAGGTAGATGTTGGGGCAGAGCTATGCCGTTTGAACAATGGGCAATTATATCCAACTTGTGTCAATCTTTTGATTCTCGGTAATAGATAGGTTGCGCAAAAGCCGCATGAGCCGCATGTGGCATTTTGTGCATTGCGCAATGCCACGGCTTTTTCTTCGCTGTTCTCAGTTCGTGTCTTTCGAAGTACCATTCAGTGCCTCCTAAATCTCATAATCCACTCTCAAGAGTGTTATGTTTTGGATGTGCACCCATGTGAGGCAGAATTTCTCAAGCATCGAAAACGGGCTCTTGATGATGACCATCCAGACACTCTTCGAGCTATGGGGAATCTGGCCACAACATACCATCACCTAGGCGAGTTCCACAAGGCAGAAGAGCTTGAACTTGTAGTGCTGGAGAAGTGGAGACAGGCTTTTGGTGATGGCCATCCAGACACTCTGTGGACTATGGGGAATCTGGCATCAACATATCATGATCTAGGCAATTTCCACAAGGCAGAAGAGCTTGAAGTTGTTGTGTTGGAGAAGCAGAAACAGATTTTCGGTGATGACCATCCAGACACTCTTCGAGCTATGATTAATCTGGGATGGACCTACCATCAACTTGGGCAATTCCAGAAGGCAGAAGAGCTCCAAGTTATTGCGCTAGAGAAGAGCAAGATGGTTCTGGGTGACAATCATCCTGGCACCTTGCAGACTATGCGAAATCTAGCATCGACATATTGCTGTCTTGGCAAACTGTCTGAGGCTGAAGAGCTTGAGGTCCATGCTCGCAACTATGAGGAAGCATTGGAAGGTTCTGTGAGTGAAAATTCGGAAGGTTCAGATGAATAGGGATCTGAGGACTTGACTTGACTCAATCATAGTGTTTCCTATATACATATACTGTTCCGTTCTGTTACAAATTTAGAATGGATGAATCAGAAATTTTAAACTAACATCAATTTGAATAGATCCACTCAGTAGTGTGACATGACCTGGTAAAGATACTGGAGGTCAAATGGATCACATAAATTTGTCAAACACACAAGTATACTTTTCTTTCAATTAATTTCGGACATGAGTGTCTGCTGGTATTCAAAATCATTCAAGACTGTGGCTGTTCTCAATTTCCAGAGCAAAAATCAGACCTGTCAGGCCGTAGAAGATAACATTATCAATATGGATCATCAGAGGTATAAAATCCTGGCAAAATGGGACGTAAAATTGTCACGAATGTATAATTAACCATGGAAGTAATCACCAATATTTACATGGAGAAAGATGAAGCCAACAAACCCTGGACCTAGAGTCGGACCAGGGTTTGCCAGACACGATACAGAGAATTTCGAAATGCCATGCCACTGATTGAATACAGAATATGGGTGGCCATTCGGACATTCGCAGAATCTCTACCAAAATGGCGATGAAGGAAGATATCGGGGCAGAGCAGTCTCTGCGGTTTTAACAAGGAGGAAAGAAATCCAACTACCTTGTGTCAATGTCTTTATTCTCGGCAATAGAAGGTTCGAGATAGGTTCCACCCGGACATTTGAGAAAGATACACCACAGTAGATTTATAGAGTCGTATTCGGACAGGGGATGGTGGTCGAAGATACATCTGCGCAAGTGCATCAGACATACATTAGAGAGCTTGCGCGAAAGCCGCACGAGCCGCATGCGGCTTTTTTGCATTGCGCAAAGCCGCATGGCAAGTTTGAAATGTGAGAGGTGTCAATCAACTATTTCAATGTAAGCTTACCTGAGGCGAAGGAGAGGTGCTGTGGGGAGAGGTAACATCCTCGGCATTACCTCTGCTGTGCGGCAGACGTGAGAGTGTGGAGAAAGAAAGTGGAGCTTGAGTGATACCCTCGTGATGCGTAAAAAATGCGGCCTCCCACAGTTGCACATCAAACAAATAGCACTCTCAGGAGTAGAATATGGGATTCAAGGGGCATTGGATGGCATTTAGCAAGACAAGAATTGAGAACAGCGAAGAAAAACCCGCGGCTTTGCGCAATGCACAAAAGCCGCGTGCGGCTCGTGCGGCTTTTGCGCAAGCTCTCTATTGATACTTCATCTCGAGATGCCACGGCAGACTGAAGCACCATTAGGTCCATCGGGACTCGGACCACGCCCTGAGCCAGGAAAGTGGGAAACCATCCGGGGACTCGGCAAGGGGTTGGAGCAATATTTGATGTGTGGAGGACGTGAACATTAATAGTCCAGCGTGAAAAGGATCTCTCAGGCGTGAGCATGGGCAGCGGGAGATCACATTGTCTTTGAAAAGGACTATTGTATCCAATTTGCACACATAGGTAGTAAATAGTGCTGGATAGACAGTTCGAGGAGAGCGAATTTTTCACTGTTGACTAAATTACCAATCGAACATACTGAAGACATACCTGGAATCAGTTTGGTGTGGGGTGTATTTCTGTTAACAGCATCGCGAATTATATTTCTGAGGACAGCAGGGAAACCCAGCTCAACTGTCTCGGCATGAGAAGCACAGATATGTTGCCGTATATTCTGGCTTTTTCTAACCATATCCATGTCTCCAACTACGTAGAATCCGGAGCTTGAAGGGTATTGCAAAGGAGGAAAATAATTCGGCCTTCGGGTAGGCTGGAGTTCGAGCTCATGGACCCACACGAGCAACAGTCAATAAGCTATCATAGCGCGCATCCGGCTTGATCGGGTCATTAAGAGAGACAGGCATTCAGTTCGGGCTGCTGAATTCACTTTATCTGGCACACTCTGAAAGAGGTGATTATAAAGGATGGCGTAAAGTCCAGTTTGATAAGTCGGCGCGTTCTGAATTAGATCAAACAACGCCTAGGCCAGAGAGAGATAACAGCAGCGGGTCGAAGTGTGAATAAATATTTGTATAGTGCTGTGGGTTAGGGAACGCGCCATTGCAGTGCTCTAATAGTCCGCATAATTGTATGTATCAACATTCGGCCAGGTAATTCACTTTGGACGTCCATCGGAGACGGCCATTGCGGGAAAATTGCAAGAAATCGAATCATGACAATGTGAGAGGTCGAACCGAGGAGAGTGCAGGATGAAAGAATCATTATTGAGACTCCTCAGAGGATAGATCAATGCCGCAGCACAGAAAGCAAGGGCATCCAGGACAATAATACGAGCAAAAAAAGCAATGTAAATCAGAATGAGCAGGCACTGGAGGACAACAAGCCCGAGTCCAACTGTAGAAGACAGCAATGTGGTTCACGGCTTCCGCTGACCTGTTTCGAGGATTCAGGGAAAGGTTACTTAGTTTCGAAGAGTTCCGAATATTTGGTCTGCAAGTGGTGTCAAACCCGCATCAAGAATATAGACCGGATTTTCTTAAAACCAAGAAGCTAGAATCCAAGAGTCGGGTTTTTTGAACGCTGCAAGAGAATTGAAATGGAGGACGTAAGTAGGATGACGATGCTGTGGCGGTGTATGCACAGCCGCTGATCGCTGGCTTCCGCTTTCTTCAAACTCGACATCGCCGATATACAACTCCCTGGATTCAAGCGCGTGTCTGCGATTGGTTATCATTACAACGACCTCCTTTCGTCTCAGATAACCGCTCCCTCCTGCTTAATGTTCCAAAATCCGCGCGTCATGGTAGAGACTGTGCCACTTGTCGTTTGCCTCGGTCTCGACCTCCATTCCAGGTGTGGACGCGCCATCTCGCAGGCTGGGTGTGACATCGGTGCGTTTTCTTTTTCTTTTGTCGTGTCATATGTACTTACGAGTGGACTGAAGTAACGAGACTCATTGTCGTAATCCTTCGCGGCGTCGCTCTGCACCCACCTGGTGACCTGGCTGGATCGGTCTTGGGATTCTATTCCTCGGTGCGTCCCCTGCCTCTCCTCTCCTACAAGTAATCATCATCCCTCACGTAGAATTGGTCCCCAAGCTACCACTACGACGTCTTTGAGCACGTCGGGATCTAATCTCTGCCTACGTACCTCTAGCCCAGCAGCTTCCCCTCCGAGTCGTGCACTGTTATCATAGTGCGACCTCATCTGCATGCCCAATTCCTCTCCACATTCGTGTGTGCTTTGACTGCTTCATGGTGCTTACCTCCCCTTCACACTGGCCCTTGCCCCCGCGTTCGTGAATATCCCTCACCGGCTCGCGCTCCCGCGTGGTCCATCGCGGCGTGGGAGCTGTGCAGAGCCTTCCCCTCATTCATCATTGATCATACACACCCGTGCGCACTGTCGCAGCGTGCGGACGGGCGAATCCCTGCCTGATTCCGCCATGCGGGCGCGCGGACGACGCTCAGCTCGGCATCCTCTGCGCGCTTCCCTTTTGAGCTCTCCGCGCTCTCCGCGCTCGCACGGAGGCCGCTTTTTTGGCCTCGCTCCCCTCCCCTCCCCTCCCTCTTCGCCTTCGTCGGGGTGCGTTTGCCGTGGAGGAAGCGTAGGTCGTTCCGTCCTCCTCATGTGCGAGAGGGAGCGCAGCGAGACGCGTTCATGTCTGTGAAGCAGCTGCGCCCGCTACCTCTCTGCCCGCGCGCATCTCGCACGCATATCTCGCGCATCTCGTGCGCCTGTGGACGGACGTGGATGGAGATTGGGACGGAATGACGATACAGATGACGATTGGATGAAGACAGAGAAGCGCGCAGACGGGCATGGGAATGCAGATGGAGATGAGTGGGACGCGTCGTTGGAGATGGAGTGCGGGTACGCGTGCTCATACATCCCTCTCCCGTCCTCATCGTCATGAGCTGGGATGGGCTGTGCTTTGGCGCCGCTGTAGGTCGAGGTGGGGATGTACCCCCTCCTCCTTCTCGCTTGCCTTCGCTCTCGCTCTCGTCCTCCTCGTTCGCTGCCTTTCCTCGAGCGCACTTGGCGCGGCACGGGTAGGCTTCAAGCTGCGGCGGTATGCGTCGCACTCGCAGAGATGGAGAAGTGTGCGGTGCGGGTGCCCGAACGGATCCTTTCCACCGTCGTCCTCGACATCCCCGTCCTCGTGCGTGGCCGGCGCAGTATGCGTACGCACTACGCAAGGGACTTTGATATCAGGGCGGGCATGTACGCATATGCGTATAAGGCGTGGCACCATCGTCCTCGCACTCGCGCAGGTCGTCGTGCGATCGAGGCGTCGCTATCCTCTACGCGGATACAGAGGCCGCGCGCTCCGCAGATCTTGATATACTTTTGTGTTTAGATGCATCTTGCGTCGGTGGAGGTGGGGATGGAGATAGAGAATCCGAGCCGGTGCGTTGTGAGTGCGTACATTCTGCCTCTCCCTCCCTTGCACTCGCTCCTATTTCCCTCCTCGGTCTCTCTCACTATCTTTCTCTTCAAACTCAGTCAGATCCCTATGTTCTACACGATTTGATGTTTGCCCAGCCTCCCATCCCCATCCACATACGCACGGCCATCGCGCTCAACGAGCCAAGTAGCTGAATTCGGATATGATGTCTTTCTTTTATTCAAGTCTGCTCATTTTGTGCTCAATTGTTGAAATAAAATTGATAAAATCCAGCGCTGGCCCTCGTCGAAGTTGGGAATCAAAAATGGATCAATTTAGCTCTAGGTGCCCGCGCGTAGCAGTCAGCTAGTGAGGTACACAGCCACCGAGACTTTCTCTTCTCCGTCTTCCTCCGTCTTGCATCCTCCTGCAGCCTACTCTTTCTTGCACTCCATCTGAAGCATGGGGTCATTCCACCGCGGGTAATTCCACGTCCTGACTCGACCTCTGGCTGTTCCCTTACCAAGTCTTGAGACTTCATCATCTGCAATGTCTTTCTGGCTCTCTTAGCACGCGACCTCTCCATTGCTTCTTCCTTGGCCTATCTTGGTTTTGGTTTGTACCTCTGACCAGATGTAATACGAAACCAGACTTCCGCTTACTATGATAAATCTTGGCTGGAATGAAAGCAAGAAGACCGACACTTCAAATGCTTGTTTGCCCGCCATTTCAAGATTTGAGATTCGATATTCCAGAATCTTCACATCCTTCGGGAGCCAGGATGGAAATATAGTTGAGGGTAAAGTTGTAGTTGCAGCGCTCTTCCTTTGACCCCAAATATCTCCTTGTACCCCTGCCGATGCTAAAACCTGCCAGTGGCTGGGGGGTTCCTCGATGTTCAGTGTTCAATGTTCCTCGGCATCGCACTCTCCCAGCTTTCGACATTGCTCTACATTTTCTTTTGTAAATGGCTTCAAATTTGGCCCGCGTGTGTACAGTCATGTCGCGCTCAAGTCTGAATCAATTACTGCCAGTTTCCTCGAGAAATCTCACCCTGCGGGCTTGACTCGTAGTTATTTGAACACTGACCTTCCCCTTGACAATGTCATTTTTTTCTTTTTGCTCTGACTGCGTATTCATGTCTCCCATCGACATCAATTCATAAGGCCTTGGAAATCCGAGTTTCGTCATCAGTTGACTTGTCCTCCATTTCACGGTTCCAACTCTGGCTCTAACATTGCCGTGGCACATTTTCGCGCTTCCAGACCTGGAATGCATGCCTCAAAAAGTGAGTACCGAAGGTAATGTAATTAGGGTGGTTTGGATTGGCAGCGCAACGTGGAATCTTGAAGTCAGCTATATCTTGGTTGTTTAATGCTCTCAGATTTACTGACAGTGGTTCTCAAGTCAAAGTCTACAACCCTTGCATCTGATTTGGTACTGGGGATCCGAGGGAATCCAACTTGCAAGTTCCGAAGCCTGCCAGGTCCAGGTCAGTTCACCCTATTTGCGGCGTTCATATTGCTTGGCTTGAACCTCATCGCCACGGGTGCAACCAAGGTATAGGTGGATTATATGGAAGGAAACAAAGTGTCTTCATTACCACTAAAGCAGGTATATTACACTGTACGTGGGTATTTTGATTATCGCTCGGGAGGTGGCAGATTCTGGCACGATGAGTTTCAGAAAGCTTCCTGCAAGAATCATTGGAGTAACTTCAGTCGGTAAATGAAGACCTAGTATGGTTATCTTCAGATCGTATGAGGGACAATAGGACAAATGAAAATAAAAATATTTACTCCATCACGCCCGCGGTTGCGAAGTGTCGTCTAAATGATTGTTGCTCGCCTGATCCAAAAATAAGGTCCACTGGGAGCACAATGCCCCAAGAGCATATTTATACAATCACCGGTAAGCGAGGAGTACCACCTTCGATGTCACCTCTAGAGTTCAGTCGACCCGGCAAGTCTCGATCAACCCTTCTAGGAGAGACGTAATCCTTACTCGATTCGAACGCTGTCTATCAGGCCTCGTTCTGGAGAAATCAAGATTATTTTATTTGCAACCGAAGGCACCGATCGCAAAGAGACACCTAAGATACATCCGCGTGGACCCTGTTTCCGCTCTGCATATTCGGGGTCCTGATCCTCGATAACGGCAAATAACAGCAAAGAGATTGCGCGTCGTGAAGGGAACAGTGTGAGAGCATGCATAAGTATCTCGCCAGACGCCGTCGACGTACATCCACACCTGTTTGGATCCGCACGTATCAAATAGCGTCGAATCGGCAAGAGTATTACTGTAATACTTCATCATTCGTGAGAGTGAAATAAATACCTCCTCGTGCCCTAAATTAGAGAGAAAATTTGCAGCCAAGCTGGTAGGGAGTCCGTACAGCCGGCTTTGACCAAGTTCTACGGCGCGTGGAAGGATTGATCCTGTATTGTGAGATTTATTTTGACGCGATAAAGGACGGCGTAGACGCAAGGGTTCTAATTCACGGAATCTATATTCATAGATTTTCACCGAGTTCAGCGTGCAGGACTTTTGATAGTAGCCAGGAAGCGTAGAATGCCAAAAAACAGCACTAGACCTGGTGGGGGAGCCCGCGATTGTAGCGTTATGATAGCTCAGGAGTCCGCGGATTGTGTCGATATTGATAGTTATTTTTGGGGACTCAGCTGCAAGGCGGGTCATCCGGGTATGACAAGAATATAGGGAAAACTTGAACGCGGCAGATGATGCAACTGAGGTCGAAGTCCAATCACACTAGAGACAGAATCCGGAGCCGGGCACAAGCTCGGAGGATGCGGGATCAGCCCAAAATGTACTTGAAGTACAGATCACGATGGGAAAGGGGGAATCCCTGAGAAGTGGATTTAGATTATCAGAAGAATTTCAAGCCAGGCGGCTTAGACTGGTGAGCAGTGCGGAGCCGTTCTGAGGGATTGATATTCTAATTCGCAAATCCCAGCCCGTGAAAACAAACTCGAGATTCATCAAGAACAAGCAAAATGCAAGAGACATCCATTACTGTACTATTTCGACCAAATGTTCACGGATTTCGGATTTTTTTGCTCGCCGAGATGGCCGATAAATTTTCTTTTGAATTAAGGCAATTTTTAAAGACCTCGGAAATTTGGGGTGTCACCCGTCACCTGAACATTTGGTCGAAATAGTACAGTAAACAAGTTTTTTTTCCACCTCCGCTCAAAAAAAAAAAAACTCTAGTTTAATGGTCTGACTAGGGAGACTAACAGACATCCTCATTTCGCCTTTCCAGGGTCCCGCGACAGAGAGAAGCCGTTTTAAAAAGAGTGCGTACGGGAGGTGGCAGAGAGAGCTGTGGCGTGCATGCGCAGCCGCTGATCGGCGGCGATCGCTGCCGGTCGCCTTCTCTCACGATGTCCAGCGGGCCAGGACCGACAACGCCGGGCATTCACATTCGATATATTGCTTATGGCGGCCCTCTGTAGTGTCTTATAACCGCACCCCCTCCTTTATTCTTATAAACCTTGTATAACGCTGAGTCGCACTCTTATTGAATGTCTATGCGTCGTCGACATTCACCTCTATGTCATTTTTCGTGCCTCGGTCTCCACCTCCATTCCAGGCGTGCAATTCACAGACTATTTTTTTCACCATCTGTACCGCGTTTCTCCCGCGTCATTGGTTTCATCAACGAAGGAACAATTCCGCGACATTGGGCTGATAACTGTGCGTCTTTCTTTGCCTTCGTGTCTTTTTTCACGAATACTTACGAGTCGATGGCAGCGATTGGATTCATGGTAAACATCCCAGTGCGATACCCGCTTCGTAGCTGATTAATCGTCGGATGCAGAAGTGCAGCGAGCTGTCCATGTCCAGGGCCGCGAAATGGGGTCCTGGTCAATTAGCTCTCGTCACAACGGTACAACATCCTCGAGCATGCCGAATGCTACTCCCAGCCTACTTACTCTCGTGTTTGGTGCCCGTTATCACTGGCCTGACTTCCACGTCCCGTGTTTTCTGCACTCACCCCGCGCCTATATCGACTCCCGGGCTCAATTCACCCCGCTGCCTCTCCGCCTCATGACGCCCACCTCCCTCCCTGCATCCCGGGCTCTACCCTGCTGTCTTGCGCTCCCGCATCGTCCATCGCGGCGCGCGAGTTGGGCAGATCCCCTTCATTCATCTGAAATCATACATGCCCGCACGCGCTCTAGCGGCGCGCAGACGATGCCCCATTTCGGGGGGTAGATGAGCAGACAAACACGAGTAAATGATCCTCGATCTGAGCGCTGAGCCGCTGAGCCAATATGATCTGGGCTTGCCTTTTTGGGTTTTCCGCGTTCTTTGGGTTCGCGCGGAGGCCACTTTTCTGGAGTCCGCGCCAAATTCGTCACTTCGTTACTTCGGTTAAATTTGTGTAACTTCGTCAGTTTGATGGCATTCAATGAATGTTCGTGAGTTCAGCGAAATTTCAGCCGAAGCTCGTCACTTCTCGCTAGCCCATTGAAATTTCGTTACTTTATGTACTTTGAACCTCCTACCACTCTACCGCAAACTACCAGTGGGGGAGTTAGATAAAAGTTCATGTTTTCAATGGGAATACAATGGTCCAACGGATATGCAATTGCAGCGCTGAAATACATGTAGGTGCGAAAATATTTAAGGTAGGTGAGTACATGATTATGATTACTTAGTGCGGATGCTGCGGTGGCCGTTAATCAGCGACGGTGTCGGGGAGCTCAAGCACTCCTATGCGGAGTAGAAGACGGCTCCCCGACGCGCGCCGTTGCCAAGTCGCTGCGGTGTGACGGAGTCTCCGGCCGCAACGCGGTGTGATGCGATGCGCAGAAGCTATTTATTCAAGCGCGACACCGGCGCCAACGATATCCACACGTCTAGTTCCAGTCCTCTGCGCCTTGCGCCGCTTCTGCCCGAGGCCGTGCATCATGCAGGCCATGGAATACCAAAACAATCGCTTACCAGAGAAGTGGCCTTCCCATGCGGAATAAAAACTCCCCCGCCTATTCCTGCATGATTCCGGGTGAAGCAGATATCGATGCTGCTCTTATCACGGTGCGAGTGTTGTGTCCATGTCGGGTATGCAGAGTGTCATACACGCATCACGGTGATGAAAGCTCTGTATTTGATGTCGGCGCGCGTTGCCGGCGATCCCGCAGATTCCTTGAAGCAGGCGCGATGATCGTGGTAGTGGTAGAAGGGAAAGGTTGAACGTGCCACGTGATGTTCAACATCAGATGAACTGTGAGCTCACGAACTTTCATTAGAATTTACTCACCTGACGAGCTTTCACAGAAAATCATTAGAAGTAACCAACTTTCCCTAAATGCGATCAAAGTGACGAGGTTTTGTCAAAATAAGCGAAGTAACGAAGTGACGAAGAAGGCTACTAGCCCTTTTCTGGGTGCAAGGTGCATGCCTTGCCTACCCTCCCCATTACCCATCCGCCTTCGCCCTCGCCTCCCCCTCGCCCCCGCCCTCACCCCCGACCGATGAGAGCGACTTGGCGTGGTACGCAACGCCCAGACCTCAAGCTGCGCCGGTCCTCATACGCGTACGTATTCGTGCACTCGCAGAGATGGAGATACGCGGGTGCGGATGCGGGTGCCCGCGCGAGCACATCCCATTCCTCACTGCCCTCGAGGCTGGTTTCCCGCGCCTGTCCACCCTGGCGTCGTTGTCTTCTTCCTACGCGGACGCTGTGGGCACGCTCCGCGGATCTGGGTATTATTTTGGGTGCGGATGTGCACTCGCGCGTCAGTGGGATGGGGATGTCGAATTCGCGCGCAGATGCGCGCATGGGCTTCGTTCTTGTACGTGTATGCGTGCGATCCGAGGCATATTCTTCGTCCGAGGCATATTCTTCGCCCGAGCCTCGCCTTCCTGGGAGTAACTGACCCACGTACGCGCATGCAGACAGACAGGCAGCCCTCCCGTCCCCAGCTCTCGCAAATGTCGATGGAAAAGTGGGGCTCCACGTACGTTCTCCCTTGGTCCTCCTGGTCTCTTTCGAGCGTGGGTCAGCTTCAAATTCGGATGGTACGCGTCCGAGAGACGTTGATAGTCGAGGCAGGGGCAGCCGTATATGGGTACAGCATTGGCATCTGCGAGTGCCACGGACACAAAACTGGAGGAGTAGCACGCACGGCACGTAAGCTACAGTGCTCACGCTGACGGGCCGTGCCCATGCTACCGTTCATCAGTGGGTAGAATATGAATATGATACCTTCTTTCGTCTTTTCTTATGTATTTTCTGCTCATTTTGCTTAATGGCTCAATCTAATCAATAAAAGTCCGATAGACCCAATTCTAGATGTAGCTGCTTCGATGAATCCCGTGACTGGAACGGGTTTGGGTTTTGGATGAGCCCAATACACTGCAGTTCGGGAGAAACACGGCTCTCTTCCTTCCTCCTTTCAGTCCCTTGCTTGGCTAACAATTGGCCTCCCCTCGTCCTACCATTGGCTGTTAATACGAAACGAATTCAGTGCCGCTTTAATTGGAAATGAGGTAAGAAGGTTGATGCCTCAAATCTCCGTTTGCTCGCCATTCATCCGTTGAGCATGACCAGGACTTACATGCTGCGTGGGTCTGAGCTGTGTCCCGATTCTGATCTGGCGTGGAGAGTTGAAATTCATCAGCTTCAAAACAATTAAGAAACCTTGTGAAAATTTGTATTTTCGGTTCTCCTTAGAATAACTTAATTTAAGTATTTCTGTCGAGTCCTGGTTCATTTTATCGGCTTTCAAAAACATATATGCGTAATCGCGGCATTCCCAGAATCACCAGGTTGAGACCCTACCTAACACTCAGAGCCAACCTCATCTGATCCTGCATATATTATTGCTACTAGTACTTGGCTCAAATTTGGCTGTGCATTGGGGTAAAACCTGGTTGGAATGTGCCGCTGGATTAACGTACTTATTCGTGGCCTTCATTGAGGCTGGCCTTCAATTCATCATTTTCGGGTGGTGATAATTACACATGCCAATCTTCTTGAATTTTGCGATCGGGATACACATTTAAAATCTTAGATTTCGACCCATAACCGACTCGCCGGGAACAACCGGGAGAAACCGCCGGTATCTGACAAAGATCAGAGATCTATTCCTGGAGTGGCCATGACTCACGAGGCTGTGCAACAGCTTTGGCGCTCATCTCGACTCGTCATGTCCTCCAGCAGCTCCTCCAAGTCTACACCCAATTCCGCTCAAACAGCAGGGGGGAGATCCCGGGCATTCAAAACACAATCCCAGGGTCCCGTAGCTTCAAAGTCAGACTGGCTTGCTCCGACTATTGTGGCTGCAAAGATGATAACAGCTGCCGGCGAATGTCTGCCGTTCCCCTATGTGAAAGGTGCCTTTGGAATGGTGGTGATATTTCTGGAGACTGTCGAGGTTTGGTTCGTAGTGGTCTACATGGAACATGTGGCTAACTCTTGTCAATGCAGAAAGTAAAGAAGAATCGTGATGATCTGAAAGATCTGTGCACGACTGCATTGGAAATCATGAATATTCTGCAAGATCAGATATCCTTGCATGGGGATACAGGTGCTGTGAAGCTGAAGGGTCTGTGCGAGGACTTTAAGAGGTATTTGAGTCATATTTGTCTGGAATTTAACTCATTCTGTTCAGGTTTTTGGAGAATGTGATCCACGGGGTCGAGGAAATGCGAAATAAACCTCAAGGCTTTCGTGCCCATATCAAGGAATTTGTCAAGTCAAGTAGTGTTCAAGATAAGATTGTGGAATACCAGAAAAACATTCAAGAAATATGTTCACGGCTCAAGGTAGGTATGTGCAACTTTTCCAGCGCTATGATTCTCAGTTATTTCAGTTGCTGGCAGCCATTGATACAAACTTTCAAGTCCACAAGATCAATGCAACCCTTGCAACTGTGATCCCATCCAGTAACATTCTCATCTCAATAGTGTCCCTCCACTCTGATCTGAGAACTTTCAGATCTCACTGTTCAAGCTGCCCAACAGATGAACAATTGCCCTCCACCATCCCGAATCTTTCAAGGGAGACAGATAATCCTGAATAAAATGACACAATTTTTTTCTCAGAGCATCGGAAACCAACAGATTTATGTGCTGCATGGTCTAGGTGGTGCAGGGAAAACACAAATTACACTAAAATTTATTAACAAATCATCACAGTAAGTTGGAATTGACAAGTAAATAATCATATTGATCATTATGAATTTAGCTTCACAGACAAGTTTTTCCTTGATGGCAGTACAGCAGAAACCATCGAGACAGGGTTGAAGAACATTGCATTAGCGAAAAATTCTGGCAACTTGTCGCAGGATGCATTGAAGTGGCTTACAAACAACCAAGAAGACTGGCTACTGTTTTATGACAATGCTGATGATCCCAAGCTTGACCTGAAGAGGTTTATGCCCCAGTGTAATCATGGGAATATCATTATTACAACCCGTAACCCTGCCCTCCGTGGATATGCTGGAGCCCACTTTGCTGTGTCTGATATGGAGGAGAACGATGCTGTGGCATTGTTGCTCAAAAGTGCAGCCCAAGAGATTGTCCCAGTGAACAAAGAAATTGCAGCCAAGATTGTGAAGGTGAGTGGAGGTTCATTTCTTTCTCATTTCATTAGCACTGATGCTGCAAAGGAATTGTGCTACCTTCCTCTTGCAATTGTGCAGGCTGGAGCATTCATCTTACAATCTGGAGCCCTGGACAGTTATTTGGACATCTACATGAAGAATCGGGCCCAACTGCTGAGTGAAAAGCCAGCTCAGAGCTACGACAATTATGCTTGGACAGTGTACACTACATGGCAAATGAGTTTTGATCAGCTGAGTCCACCAGCTGCCATGTTCCTGCAGCTTTGTTCATTTCTCCATCGGGATGGAATCTCAGAGGATATCTTTAGCAGAGCTGCCACATACAGATTCAAACAGGCCATTCCATCCAGAGAAGCATTGCAAAAACCACTACAGCTCCTTGCACAGTTCACAGACCCTGCAGGTGAATGGGACACACTTCGCTTCCTGAAAGTCACAAATGAAATCAAGGCCTACTCTCTCATGAGCTTTGACCCAGAGAGAAAAATGTTTTCAATTCATCCACTGGTGCATAGTTGGAGTCAAACAACAATCACAGACCAACAGTCATATCATTCCATAACGGCAGCCATAATAGGCATGTCCATTGCAGAAATCCCCTATGACCATCGACAACTTGCTAGTCTGAGATTAATTTCCCATGTTGACTCCTTGAGGCATGTCAAACAGGATGTGATGGTGGATTTTGGTTCACAATATGGAATCATATATTATCATGCAGGACAGTATGAGGAAGCTAAGGGACTTTATCTTGGCCACCTAGCAAAGCAAAAACAGGTTCTCGGTGATGACCATCCAGATACACTTTGGGTTATGGGTACTCTGGCATCAACATATCAAAATTTGGGCAAGTTCCACAAGGCAGAAGAGCTGAAAGTTGTAGTGCTAGAGCAGCAAAAACAGGTTCTTGGTGCTGGTCATTCAGACATGCTTCAGGCTATGAGTGATCTGGCATCAACATATCGGAAGCTAGGCCAGTTCCACATGGCAGAAGAGCTTGAAGTTGTTGTGTTGGAGAAGCGAAAACAGGTTCTTGGGGATGACCATCCAAACACCCTTCGAGCTATGGGGAATCTGGCCTTAACATACCAGTACCTAGGCAAGTTCCACAAGGCTGCAGAGCTTGGTGTTGTTGTGTTAGAAAAGCAAAAACAGGTTCTTGGTGATGCCCATCCAGACACTCTTCAAGCTATAGGGATTCTGGCATCAGCATACAACTGTCTAGGAGAGTTCCACAAGGCAGAAGAGCTTGAAGTTGTTGTGCTAGAGAAGCGAAAACAGGTTCTTGGTGATGCCCATCCAGACACTCTTCGAACTATGGGGAATCTAGCATCAACATATGGGCACCTAGGCAGGTTCCACAAGGCAGAAGAGCTTCAAGTCATAGTGCTGGAGAAGCAGAAACAGGTTCTTGGTGATGACCATCCAGACACTCTTCAGGATATGGGAAATCTGGCAGCAACATATCATAATCTAGGCGACTTTCACAAAGCAGAAGAGCTGAAAGTTGTTGTGCTAGAGAAGCGAAAACACATTCTTGGTGATGACCATCCAGACACTCTGTGGACCATGGGTAATCTGGCTGCAACATACAGCCATCTAGGCAAACTCAAGCAGGCAGAGGAGCTTGAAGTTGTAGTGCTGGAGAAGCGAAAGAATTTTCTTGGTAATTACCATCCAGACACTCTTCTGGCTATGGGGAATCTGGCTGCAACATATAACTGTCTACATAAATTCCAGCAGGCAGAGGAGCTTGAAGTTGTAGTGCTGGAGAAGCAAAAACAGGTTCTTGGTGATGCCCATCCAGACACTCTTCGAGCTATGGGCAATCTGGGATGCACATATCACGGACTCAGGCAATTCCAGAAGGCAGAAGAGCTGCAAGTTATTGCACTAGAGAAGAGAAAAAAGCTTCTGGGTGACAATCATCCAGACACCTTGTGGACTATGCGAAATCTAGCATCAACATACCACTGTCTTGGCAAACTGTCTGAGGCTGAGGAGCTTGAGATCCATGTTCGCAACTATGAGAAAGCATTGAAAGCTTCCGCCAATGAATGATCAGAAGGTTCAGATCATGGCACATCTAATGACTCGCATAGTGTTTTGTATATGCTTACCTTTTGGAGTAAATATTTATAATGAATAAGAAATTTTGAACTAGCAGCTGTAACATCAATTTATATAATACTTTGACATGACTGGGATAGCTGCAAGAGGTGAAATGAATCATATAAATTTGTCAAACACACAAGCGTCCTTGTCTTTGAATTAATTTCGGACCTGAGTGTTGCTGGTATTTAAAATCATTCAAGACCGTCAATTTCCACAGCAAAGATCAGACCTGTTTGACCATAGGTGGGCGAGAAGATATATCAATATGCATCATCAGAGGTACAAAATCCCGTCAAAATGGGTCGTAGAATTGTCACCAAAGTAAAATTGATCATAGAAGTAATCACCACTATTTACGTGGAGAAAGATGAAGCCAAGAAAGCCCGAACCTGGAGTCAGATTCGGATTTACCAGACATGACACAGAGAATTTCGAAATGCCATGCCAGTAGAATATGGTTGGCCATTGGTCCATTCGCGAAATCTTCCCCAAAATGGCGAGGAAAGAGGATATTGGGGCGGAGCAGTCATGTGAAAAATGAGAAAATATATTCAACTCGTGTCCATGTTTTGACGTACAGGGTTCGAGATATGTTCCAAGGTATGTTGTCGGACATTTGAGAAAGATACACCACAGAAGATCTATAGAGTATTCGAACAGGGGGTGGTGTTTGAAGACACATCCGAGCAAGTGCATCCGACGTGAATTGATAGTTCAACTCGAAATGGCACGGCAACCTGGAGCAGCGTTAGGTCTGCCGGGACTCTGTTCCACAGACTTGAGAGCGAGATGGATTCCTTGCAGAGTACCTGCCAGGATAGTCCATAGAACTATTCGTCAACTTAGCAAAAGGCTGGACGAGTACGTATTGAGCTCTATCACGGTGCTAGCGAGGACTCAGTAGGATCTATCTTGTGAGGAGATGAAGGATAAATATTGTGCGGAGTGAATCAGCACTTGTGTATATTTTTCGTCAGCACAGATGCATTAGACAGCACAAGCGAGGCAGCGAGGATTCAATTTCTCAGTCTGACTCTTGCACCATACAGTTCACCGAATAGGGCTGGATTCTTGGTTCGGACCAGGTAGTTATACCTTTCGAGGAGAGCGAATTTTCACTGTCTATAACTAAATTACCAGCCGAATGTACTGAAGACACCTGTAATCAATTTCGTGTGGGTTGTATTTAAATTTCTGTTAACAGAATTGATATTTATTTTTCTGATGGCAGGGAAACCCAGCTCAACTGTCTCGGCATGAGAAGCATCCTTGACTAACCATATCCATGTCTGCAACTGCGTAGAATCCGGAGCTTGAAGGGTGCTGCAAAAGAGGAAAATAATCCCGCCCTCAGGTAGGCCGGAGTTCGAGCTCGTGGACCCTCACGAGTAACAGCCAATAGGTTATCGTAGTGTGCATTCTACTTGAGCAGGCCATTGAGAGAGACAGTTCGGGCTGCTGAATTCATATTATTGCGCACAGTCTGGACGAGGTGATTATCAAGGACGGCGTAAAATCCAGTTTGATAAGTCGGCGCACTCTGAACTAGATCAAGTAACGCACAAAGGCCGAGAGAAATCCGCACAGTAGGTCAAAGATGGGGCCAATAGATATTTGTAGTTCTGCGGGTTGGTGGGGAAACTGCGATTGCTGAGATATAATAGCCCGCATAAATTCTACGTATCGACATTGGGACAGGTCAGTTTGAGTATCCATCCGAGACAGCAATTGGGAGAATGCTGGAGATCAAAACATAAAGGAGACTGGGACACACTGCGGAAGGTAGAACCTAGGAGATCGAATGAATTATTATCAATACGCCTGAGACCACAGATGAATTTGGGATCGCCGAGAGCAAGGCATCCAGACAAAATAATAATGTGGTTGACCCAGACCAGAAAAAAAGGAACGGGATAAAAATTGGGAGGCACTGGACTCGAGTCCAAAGGGAGAGAATAGCAATATGGTTCACGGCTTGCACTGACCTGTTTCGAGGATTCGGGGAGAGATTAGTTTCGAAGAATTCCGAAAATCCGATCCACAAGTGGTGCTGAACCAGCAGCAAGAATATAGACCAGATTTTCGTAACACCAAGAAGCTAGAATCCAAGAGTCGGGTTTTATTGGACGCTGCAAGAAAATTGCAGCGAGATGGAGGACATAAGTAGGATGACGACGCTGTGGCGGTGTATGCACAGCCGCTGATCGCTCACCTTTCTTCAAACTCGTCATCGCCGACACGACTCTGGAACGTCTCTGCCGTTAGACCATCGCAAATACGAAACTCATCGCCGACATCGTTGTCGCAAATCCCCGCCGCGTTCTTGTGTATCAGCTGCCGGCTGTAGGATCACGTCGTACAGATGGTGATTGCGTCCATAGCCGAGAAATGGCGCGCGCAATCCTTCGACGCGATCTTGCGATCCACCTTGGTGCTCCGTTCATTCAAATGCTACTCTGTGTGCCTTCTTTTTCCTTTCACTTCGTTCTTATTCCACGTACTTACGATTCCTCGGAAGAGTTTGTCGTCCTACGACATCCTCGGCCTAGGCCCTACGTACCAGCTCAATATAATTCTACGTCGTCCACACCCTCCATGCCTTTCTCTACCACTGTGCCCGGCTCCTGCCTCGCGCCTGCTGCCTGCAATCACGTACCCATGGCCCCGCCTCAGGCTCTCGCGCTCCCCAATTGCACCGTGATCGTGGGTCTCCTGGGCGGACTTCCATCATCACTTCAGGTCCCTGCGCTCTCCTGGCCTGTTGCCGGTCACACACCGCGATGAGTCCATGGACCAGAGTGCTCTACGCGCTTGTTGGGTCCACAGAGGAGGCGCAGAAGTGTTTCAGAAGCGAAGGTGGATGTGCGCGGGTTGTGCACGGATGTCCCACCTTCTCCTGCCTTTTCGTTCCCCGGACCCAGCGTGCGTGTGCTGTGGATAGATACAGTCCAGGCCCGCACCCGCACTCGCATCGTACCCGTCTCGCCCCCGCCTCGATCCCTCCTTCTCCCACGCGGGGCGGCGAGCGCGACACCAGCGACGATATCCACTCACCCGCGCATCTCGTGCCCATCGATGTCAACAAGGACGGGACGGGGACCTCGATGGAGGAGGCGTGGGAGTCGATGAGATCTCGATGGAGGAGATGGAGATGGGGATGGAGCGGAAGTAGACGACGAGGAAGAGAAGGCGCACGATGCCTCGGAGATGCGGGCGCAGGTAAGCACACCCTTCCCCTATGCGTGCGCACTCTCCCCATCGCACTCGCGCTCGCCGCCGCCGCCGCCATCCTCAAGTGCGGCCGGCTTGGCGTGGTGGACGGGTACGCGCCGGTTTCTGTACGCATGCGCTTGCGCATGAGACGTGGCGCTGGGGAACGGGGCTCGCAGTTTTCCTCGTCCTCCGGGCAGGAATAGCGACACCGAACACCAGCGTGCGCCTCTCCTCCACGAGTATTCGTATCCTACTGCGGAGAGTAGCGTGTGTGGTGCGCTTGCGTAGGTATGTGCGAATCCATCCTCTCACTCCCACCTCCCTTCCGCTCATCGGTCTCGCCTTCCTCGACCGCAGCAGGCCCCTTGATCGAGCGCGACGTCGATGTCGATATTAAGGCGGAGTGGAGCGGACCCGCGCGCTCTGCGCATTCAGCTTCCTCGGAGGGTCCCGCATACACCGTCGGCAGCGCGCGATCTGAATTTCGGAGGAGATGAAAACAGAGTGCCCCCTGCATGCGCACCCACATATGGACGGATACGGCCTACGACTTTGGGTGCAGATACGCACTCGCGCGTGCTGTTGGAAATGCAGATGGAGAATGCGCGGGGAGGAGGTGCCCGGAACGCGCGTGTATGCGCGTATACGGCTTACCCCCGTACGTGGGGTCAGTGGTGCGCATCGTCTTTCTCTCTCGAGGCTCCGATTCCTTTTCCCTTTCCTCTCGACTCGGTGCACATCATGTTCTCTCCGTGCCTCACGCACGCCCTCTCTTCCTTTTTACTCGATACATCCCACGTAGAAGACGGAGAATCCACGATACCGTTTCAATTGATTACACCTTCGCTTTTAAATATTGTTCATCACTTCTGGAGCATTCAATAAAGAGAATTGTAACTTACCGGGCACGAATTGGGCATGAGTGGATGAATAAGTAATCAGCTTTGAATAGGCGCTGCGAGCGGGAGCGTAAGGGACACAGCCACTGATGGCGGGGCCTATGGCCGCTACGCGCTTTCCTGAGGAGGATCATCTTACCAATGTGTGCCGCCGCATTTTGCGTAGTACCCGGTAACCTCTAACGTAGTCTAATATTACTTTGCTTGCATATAGCTCATGACGAACCCAGGCATCAAAACCTTGCAAAAACCCCGCCGACTCCCAAGGAGTTTATTCTTGCACGATTTGGGGATATCGACTGCTCCACAGATGTTGTACTGAATATCAACAGGTCTTGAGGGTAAGGTAGATCTGTTAGCGGCTCATTTGTGCCGCTCATTCTTAGATCATTGTGGACCTCTTTTCTTCATGATCATATGCATGAAAACTAAAATTTTCAAGGGGATTGTTCCTGAGTGAGACTGCCTCTGCGGTGATCTTGAAATATTATCAGTCCAGTTTAGTGTCCGACGCCCATACCAACCCTTCACCACTCGAGGCTGCTCCTAGAGTTAGCGCGGGTTTCTGCGACTTATATTACAACACTCAGCATGACAGTATTCCATTCATTCGTGCCGATGAACCTTCCAATGCTCTGATATTAAACCACACAATAAATATTTCGTGGGGATGGAAGGAAAGAGCTTTCGCCCAACTGAGCGTGGAAGATCCCCCGGGCCTCGTCAGACTCACGCGGCGCATGCT